>JAPCYP010000043.1:4200000-4372499 GCA_035048595.1 Echinosophora koreensis | reverse complement strand
GTTGTCCTCCCATGCTATGTATGCCCTTCTCCCCTTCTTTTCCTTCTTTAGGCCTCTTGTAACCTTTATCTTTCTTATGAAGAGTAGGACATTCGACTTTGATGTGTCCGGTTTTCCACATTCGTAGCATAGAGGTGTTGATGATGGTGCATCTTTCTTGATAGGTTTTCTTGGAATTGTTGAACCTCTTCCACTTACCTTTGTTTTTGAGAAACTTGCCAAATCTCCTTACTAGTTGACCGATTTGTTCATCTTCCTTGTCATCTTCACTAGAGTCGTTGCTTTCCTTGTCACTTTCATTGCTCTTGGAGGAGGAAGCCATAAGTGCTATTCCTTTGCCCTTTTTATCCACTTCTTCATTCTCCTTGAGTCTTGTCAACTCCAACTCATGCTCCTTAAGCTTTCCAAACAAAGTTGCTAGAGACATTGTTGTAAGATCCCTAGACTACCATGATGGCCGTTACCTTGGGTTGCCATTCTCTACTAAGAACACCTAAGTACCTTAGTCACAAGATCTTCATTAGTGAAAGTTTTTCTCAAAAGAAAGCAATTGATTTAACAATGACTTGAAAACGATTTTGAACCTCATTGATAGATTCACCATGATTCATTCTAAAGAATTCATATTGATGCATCAACCGTGTTTATCTTTGATTCTTTTAACCTCACTTGTTCCTTCATGGGTCACTTGTAAAGTATCCCAAATTTCTTTTGCACTCTTGCAATTAGAAATACGAAAGAATTCATCAATTGACAAAGCGGTGGTAAGGATATTCTTAGCTTCAAAGTCAAGTTGAACTTTTTGCTTTTCATCTCTAGTCCATAGACTTTTGGGTTTATTTATCTCTTCATCTCCAACACCTTGTTTGGGGACGAAGGACCATTTTCAATAGTATCCCATAAGTCTATGTCTATTCCTTCAATAAAAATTTTCATCCTTGCCTTCCAATAAGGATATCCCTTCACCATAAAAAATTGGAGGAGAGGTGGTAGAAATGTGTTTATGTTTCCTACTTGATTCAAGTGCCATTTTAGCAAAATAATCTTGAAAGCTTATTCAGCCTAATTCAAGACCCTAGCTCTAGATACCAATTGTTAATCAATATGGCACCTCAAGAGGGGGGGGGGGGGGGGGGGTGAATTGAGATTTAATCACTTTTTTTTGGAAACTTTGGTTTCTTTAAAAAATTGTTCAAGAAACACTATGTATGATGCAAAGAATTGAGTAGAAGTAGATAGTGATTATGTATGAATGCACTCAATTAAAATCAGAGAATTAAAATCCACCACACAATTAACCAAATATAATCAAGAACAACAATTATACAATAATTGCAAGAACTAGATGGGTGAGGGAAAAGAGAAGATCACACAAGCGATTTTACTGGTTCGACCACAACCTGAGTGATCTACATCCAGCTCTCAAGAACCCTTGAGAGATTCCACTATTTGAAAATTGTTTACAAGATTACAATTATCAAATCAAAAGGATACCCTACCTTTTTACCTTTGATTATTTTGAGATGCCCCACTCAAAATAATCCTTACCTCCTAAGGATTGCCTCACCTTAGATTCAAGGATTCCCCACCTTGAATATGATTTGGATGCCTCACCAAATGAAAGAAACAACAATTACAATTGATTTGTACACAGAAAATTGTAACACTAAAGAAGTGTACTTTTTCTAAGAAAGCTCAATGATTTCTATCAAAATAATAGCAAATGACTCAAGAATGTTTTTGGAGTGATTTTGACAGAATAACAAATAGATGAAAAGAGTTCTTAATTTTCGTGTCAAAATCCCTCTTATTTATAGAAGAAAAAGTGTGAGAAAAGTGAGTTTTAAATTTTGAATTTCTGTTTTGAAAAACTGAAGGTAGTCGATTACTTTTATGAGTAGTCGACTACTTTGATCAAGATAGCAACCGTTTGTGCCTAACTACCAAAGTAGTCGATTACTTTACCAAGTAGTCGATTACTTACACTGGTAGTCGATTACTTTGCTCGAACAGAAGCCAAGATTTCAAGTTTCAAACAAAGTAGTCGATTACAAAACTAAGTAGTCGATTACTTTGATTCTAAGAAGGTTTCTGTGATTTGTAAGAACAAAGTAGTAGATTACTTTTTTCAAGGTAGTAGACTACTTTTCTTAATAACTTAAAAGTGATTATTTTCTTTCACAAAACTTGTTCCAGAAACACTTTTCAAACTTGTCAAATCTTGGATTGTTTTTCAAAACATATTTCTTACTTTTTCTTTTTAGGAAAAACTTGTTTTATCCTTTTAAAAACATTTGAGTCACTAAGCTAAATTTAGAGAGAAACCTTTTGAAATATTCCTATAACTATTTATTACATAGGAGTGCCATATGTGGTTTTGGCACTTCATCATCAAAATACTTTTGAATGTCGCATCTTTTGAAGCATATGCATTTTCATCTTGCATCTTCATCATGGTGGTGAGATCCTTGGCTTGAGACATGGCAGTGACTAGAGGTCTCCACCTACTTTGGAAGACTTCTAAGGATCTTTCCAACTTTCTCAACATTTGTGTAAGTTTTGCCAAGAGATTTCAAAACCATTGATGATAGTTTGGAATCTCCCTATTATCTGAGCAACATATTCTCCTTCTTCAATGATGAACATTTCATACTTCTGACAATTATGACAATCTTTGACTCTTTAACTTTGACAGTTCCTTCATGTGTGACAGACAAAGTGTCCCATGTAACACCCCGTTTTCTCGCGTCTTAATCGGTAATTTATATTCTATATTTTTACCCGTGATCCAGAAAATGATTTTCAGGAAAACAAAATCATATTTGAGACCTTCTATATAGAGGAAGTTACGATGAAATTTTGGGATTAAAACTCAGACGGACACCGGTTTGCGTTTTTACTGACAATATCGTTTTATACCGGCAAAAACCCTAATTTGACCCAAAAACTGAAAAATCCTAGATTTTATAGTAATTTTATTGATAAAGTCTTTTTCTAAAATTTTCGCACAAAAATAAAATAAAACATTTATTCGGCCGAATTTTGGCGAAAAACAACCGAAAAACCCTAATCGGGTAAACGACGGAGTCATAGACGGGACTGCAGAGGTATGTCGGGAGATAAAAACGGCAAGTCATCACCTACATGAGTCACCATGGTGAGTCACCACCATGACTCATCAAAGTAATGATGAAAATTTGAAAAAATCTTAAATTCCTTACGAAATGACCATAATGCCCTTGGACTTCTTTGTTGATTTCTTTTGTATCCAACAATCTTTGGCCCATTTTGTCCTCCTTTTCCATAATATATTCAAGCTCGTCCTCTCACTTATACACCCTATTCCATTTCATTTTTCATAAAAACACCATTCTATGCTTAAGTCTTAATTTTCAAGATCAAACTTATCATTTTCATTGTCTCTCCTTTGTTCTTCAGAAGTTCATAACTTGTTCTTCATTTATCCTCCATATTCATCAACTTAGAGACATGATTTCATGATTCTTAATTCATGAAACTTGTTCCCTAGATCCTGTCTTCACTTTGAGCTATCGTATTCTTATAAATCCAAGAACATCCAAGCTTTCTCTCCTAACTCTCAAAATTCGGCCAAGCCCCTAAAACCCTCATCCAAGTGTTGTTTTTAAATTCTAAGACCATATCTCAACTCCCCTACATGATCTAAGCACTTTCTATCTCACACAAAAATCCATTTAGAGTTTGTTTTCAAAATGGGTTTTTCATGACCATTTTCGGCCAATGTCACAATACCATGATCCAAGAGCTTGTTTCACAAATCAATCATAGATCCGTGATCCTCTCCTCTTTCTAAGGCTATCTCATCTCACAAGAAAATTTATTTGGAGCCAAGAATCCTTTCCTTCCTTCTTCCCACACAATTCGGCCACCACCCAAAAATTATGAACCAAATGTTCTCTTGAGAAACCAATATCATATCTAGCATCCTCTCATCAATCTAAGATCATCTTATTTCATAAGATTTTTCATTTTGAACCTTCTACAAAATGGGTATTTCTTGGTCAAGAACACTAATCACTTGATCATCAACCTTTTGGCTTGAGTTAAGTGATTCAAGTCTTGATTTTACTTCCTTGGTTATGTCTAAGCCTATGTATATAACCTTTTGTGTGTTGTTGTTTGTTCTTGCTAGGTTTTTGAGGAGCCTAAAACCTTGAGCACATCCTAAGTACACAACCATCCTTTTAGCTTGTTTTGCTTGATTCCAAGTGATCTACAAGAGGTATGGGGGAGATTAACCACCATCTACCTTATTGTGGGTGTGTGTGTGACTTAAAGTATGTTTATGTTGTTTTGAATCCCTTAGTGTGGGGTTATGTGCTTTTATTCATATGATCCTCTAAGAGGACTTTGTGTAATATTTTTGTTGTGGTTGTGATGTGTTCATGATTGATGTGCCATGTGATTATTTGAAATATGTTAGCTAAAAAAGATCATGATATGCTCATTTAGTCATAATAGGCATGCTTAATATGTTAAAGTTTCATGCCATGTTTAAATTCGGACAAGTCTAAGAAAAAGGCATGACAATCTTACCTTAAAAAATATGCAAATTCTATGGTTGCTAAAAGGTTTAAAAAGTAATAAAACCAAAAGGAAAATGAAAGTTTGCAAAAAATATTTTCAAGGTTGTGAAAACTGACTTTTATGGTTTAAAGACCCCAAAAATAGCTTTGATTTGAGTTAGGTCTTAAGAGAACAAAAATCGAGTTTTACCGGACTTAAAAATGGAATTTTCAAAGAACCGGACATGTAAATGAGCTAAGGCATTAATTTCGGCCAAGACAGTTTTTGGACAGTTAGAGACTGTTTTAAGACCTAACTAAGCGTCCTAAGACTCCAAAATGAGTTTTGGACCATTAGGGGTTAAAAACCATTAAAAAAGGAGTTCCGCAATTTTCGAACTTAGCGATGTTCGGTCGAGTTTTAGGGTTTTTGTGTAAACCGTAGCGTAACACTTGGAATTTATGTTTTAATACCTTAACATGGGTATTGGAACTTAGTAAAGTGAAAGATTTTATAAAGAGGGCTAGACTTTTGAAAATACGAAGTTTAGGCCGAAATCCAGTAAAAAGTGGTAAAAAAGGGTACTTTAAGTATTTCAAGTGGTTTCGAAAGATATTTTACGAAAGTTGGTATCTATGTACCTTTGTTGGGGTTTTCCTTCAAAATGATTTGTTTTAGCTAAAGGTTATGGTTTTAAGTCAAAAAGGATTTTAATCTTCAAAGACTAGTATTTATAGTAAAAATCCAAAACCTAAGTCATAGATGACTTAGTGAAAATACGAACTTAATGATTTATGACTTATGGTGAAGCAAGGCCATTTGTCATAAAGTGTGGATAATTCAATATCCACACATTCATAAGACTTAATGGACTCAGAATAATTTGATTTCTTGAAAGCCAAGCAAAAGGCCCCACTAGAAAAGTGCAAAGAAAATAAATGATTGGACTGTCGATCCAATTCCATAATGGGTTGGGACTTGTAAGCAAGTGCCTTAAAACATTTTTGCACAAACATGGAAAGTCTGCTTGAGAACTACGGTTCAAGGAAGTGCCGATGATTCGGACCCGAGGATATCGTCCGTCTGAAATTGACATCAAATGGATTCTAGTGGAATCACGAGGTTTATCCTGTGGATAGGCAAATTGGACGTATTCCGACAATTTTTGCCCAAACACATAGTTGATACTAAGTTCAGTGAGGCCGTTGTGCCTAGGAAGCCTCCCGGTTGTAGAGGTTTAATAAAGAACCTGATGTCTTACAGAGAGTTTGAGATCACATGTAATTATGATTGTATGTACGTTATGATTTATGCCTTGTGTGCCTAGTATGCTAGTCACACCTGGTGCCTAAGGTGGACAGATGTGAAACCTGTACTGACCAATTCCTTTCCAAATTGTCAATTAGCTCCAGTGAGACACCCCGAAGTCCCATTAAATAAAACCTAAATTATCTAAAACATAATCGTAATATTAACATTAGACATATCTATAGAAAATCATAAATATTAAAAACTTAAAAGTAAAGGACAGAAATCAAACATCACCCCACACACATATACAATACAGACATATGTGCTGATAAACTAAAGAGGGTACTCCATCAGTAGGGTCCCAAAATATACACACTGATACAAAATGATATAAGCAACGGAAACTAAAACGTCACCAAAAAGACACACTGGCCATAGACTCTAAACTCAACGACTAGAGGTCATTGCTCGTCCTCCAACATCTGGCTCGTAAGGAATCCCATTAAGCTCCTCTATATCCGGATCCTCTGCAGGGTCTTCTCAAAATGATCACAAAAGAAACATACATAGAAAAGTAGTAGGGGGATAAGAAACTATCTATCATCATATAAGGAAAATGATACGTAACATATAAACAATAAAGGCACATAGACATGCATCACAAATACATATAAAAGAAACATATATATATATATATAATCATCCTCGAGACATATTATCATCCTCTACCCTTCGCACTCATGCAACTTATGCTGACGTGGCCACCACCAATCCTGTCACACATCCCTTACCCGCTCAGGGATGTTAGTCAGTCGTCCAAGCGACGTGTCCCCAAACACCGGTGCACATTCTCATCCGCGGTGAGAATGCTCATGCAAAGCAATGATACTATAGCTGCACAATACACGTCGGTGCACACCCTGGTTCTCTCTCGAGGGTGCTCATGCAAAGCAATGACACTATAGCTGCACAACCTAAATCAAAGTTGGGACGGTCCCGCGAGGACTTCTGACCTCGTGTGTTCCAAACACACGGATGTGATCAACAACATGAAACTATATGGATCTCGCGACATATTCCAAGTCATACCCTAGTGCCTTAAACCTTTCATCACTATCTCATAGCATATCTCAAATAACATCACTCATCAATCTCATCATAATAAAATATTAATTAATTAGGTTAGGCACGTCTAAATCATATATCATACACTCCCCAACATGCATCACTTTAAATATCAAATATCACTGCCTAGAAAACAACTAAGCATGTTATGGCAATATAAACATATTATCAGCCGTACATGTTATCAACCATAATCATATTATAATAATAATAATAGAATAATATAACAAATAAAAATAATAAATTAAACATAATCACAATTAACATATCAATCCAAACAGCACACACAAGCAGCTCAAAACATTTAAATCAGACAACCTCAGATATTATAAAAATTAGCCTAACTGCGATAAATCTACAATCTCAATATCATCATTGGTACCACTAAGTGATCCCCATGTGATATTGATATTGTCAATTACTCGCTCACTAGTAGGGTTTAGGTCGCCCTACACCAATATTGAATAAAATGTTACTTAGCCATTTCCGACGTTAGATGGCTTCTTTCCCCCACCTGAGGTGTCGTAGGCTAGCTTTAGAGCACCGAAACGAGCCCACTCCAATCTCACCAAATCTACCTCGTGAGGTTCTCCTACCTCCGGGGATCCAAAAATTCACTTGAACACATATTCACGAAGTACACGTTACGTGTAGCTCAAATCTGAAGACGGAATTGAAAACAGCTAAACGGATTGAGAGATAACTTCAATACTATTACGGACAGCATTTCGGCATAAAAAAATAGACTTACCTTAGCCTAACCAAGAAAAGAAAGGTAGGATGATGAAGTAGAAGTCGCAAGGATCACAACGGTATAATCGGTTTTTCAATAGGACGAACGGATTGATCGAAATCTCCTCCGGAAGTTTCTCTCTCTATCACCTCCTCTCCTCTATCTCTATCTATGTTTTTATTTCCTTGAACTAATTCCCTATGAAAATTAGCACTTCCCTGACGTCTTAAGGATAAAGAAAGAAAAGAAATTAATAAAAAAAAATAATATCAAGATTATCTTGAAGATAAATGTGAAACGTGGAACTTTAATGTCCATGAAAGCAATTTATAATGATCATGGCAAATGTTCTCTAATCATCCAGAAGTGTCGTGAATATATATATATATATATATATGGTAAAAAAATCATTTAGTTAATTTAACTAGAGTTAAAAGTTGTAACTAGAGTATAATTAATTAACAAAGATTAATAAATAATAATCCATAAAACTTGAGTAAATTAATCATAATTAATTAGTTATAACTAAGATCTATATCTATGGCTAATTATCTTTTAATTTTTTTAATGATAAACCACCTTAATTAAGAAATTATATTAAGGTGCTTTCAATAAGGGTTTTTGACGTGCTTGCTTGAGGTGCTTGCCTATTGAAAATTTTGAGGTGCTTGAATTTTGTTATAAACTTCCACATACGTTTGGATTCTTAAATAGTTTTGATTTATCTAACCCTCATTCTTATCTAATTAAGATATCTAATTTTTATTCATAAAAGATACGATGTTACATTACTACCCCCCTTAAAAGAAATTCCGTCCTCGGAATTTACGTACCTCAGAAAGATGTGGATACTACTGCTGCATATCTGCCTCACGCTTCCCAAGTAGCGTCTCCTGTAGTCTTATCCCAAATGACCTTGACCAAAGGAATCTGTCTACCGCGAAGTTCCTTAATCATTCTATCTGCGATCCTAACCGGTAAAGCCTCATACTCTAGATTCCCTCGGAGTTGTATTGACTCAGGCTCAAGTACATGAGAAGGATCTGGACATTATTTTCTCAACTGGGATACATGAAAGACATCATGGAGATTAGAAAGGTTAGGCGGTAAGGCAATATGGTAGGCTACTGGACCAATCCGTCGAAGAATCTGGAAAGGTCCAATGAATCTAGGAGTAAGCTTTCTAGACTTGATAGCTCTGCCAATTCCAGTCTTCGGAGTGACTCTCAAAAACACATGATCACCTTCCTGGAATTCTAAGGGTCTCCTCCTCTTGTTACTGTAGCTCCTTTGCCTATCCTGTGCTTCCTTCATCTTTTCCCTGATCTTTCTAACCTGTTCCGTCGTCTGCTGTACCACATCAGGGCCCAATATCTGGCTTTCACCAGCCTCATACCAACACAACGGAGTCCTACATTTCCTGCCATACAAAGCCTCATGCGGTGCCATCCCAATACTGCTATGGAAAACTGTTGTTATATGTAAACTCAATCAACGGCAAAAACTCATCCCAACTACCAATGTGCTCTAAAACACACGCCCTCAAAAGATCCTCCAATGACTGAATTGTCCTCTCAGACTGTCCATCCGTCTGAGGATGATAAGCAGAACTCATCCTCAACTTCGTCCCCAAAGCACTGTGCAACTGTCTCCAAAATCTAGATGTGAATCTAGGATCTCGGTCTGAAACAATGCTCGACGGTATACCATGTAGCCTAACAACTTCCTTGATGTAGATCTGGGTCAACTTCTCTAAGCTATAACTCTCACCAATAGGTAAGAAGTGAGCACATTTCGTCAACCTATCGATGATAACCCAAATCGCATCATGCCTCTTAGGAGTTCGTGGTAATCCAACCACAAAATCCATAGCTATGCTATCCCACTTCCATTCTGGGATATCTAAGGACTATAGCAAACCAGCAGGCTTTTGATGTTCTATCTTAGCTTTCTGACAAACCAAACAAGATAAAACATATTCTGCCACTTCCTTCTTCATTCTCGGCCACTAAAACATTTTCTTTAAATCCTGATACATCTTGGTGGCTCCAGGGTGAAAACTCAACTTACTCTTATGTGCCTCTTCCAAAATCATTTTCCTAAACTCTAAGTCCTCTGGCACACATATCCTATCCCTAAATCTCAACACACCATCTGGCCCTCTACTAAACTCTGAAATCTTACCCTCATCTATGCCTCTACTCACCTCTTGCAAGTATTGATCCTGAACCTGTTTATCCTTAAGATCCCGCAGAAACTCACTATTAATAGTGATCATACCTAAGCATATTCTATCCTCACACAACTCCATCCCTAAAGTCATATCTCTAAACTGTTCAATCAACTCCATTTCCTTTACCATCATTGCCGACACATGTAAAGATTTCGTACTCAGAGCATCCACTACAACATTCGCCTTCCTAGGATGGTATTGAAGATCAAACTCATAATCCTTAATAAACTCCATCCATCTACGTTGTCTCATATTTGGCTCCTTCTGATCAAACAAATACTTTAAACTCTTATGGTCACTGTACACATTAAACCTAGCTCCATAAAGGTAGTGTCGCTATAATCTTTAATGCGAACACTATAGCTGCCAACTCTAGATCATGGGTCGGATAATTCCTCTCATGAACTCTCAACTGTCGGGAAGCATAAGCCACAACTCTTCCCTCTTGCATCAAGACACAACCCAATCCTTGGTATGACGCATCACAATATACGTTAAACGGTCCTAAAGGATCTGGCAAAGTCAGAACAGGTGATGTGGTTAACATTTCCTTCAACTTCTGAGAACTCTCCTCACATTCCTCCGTCCAAACAAATGCTGTACCTTTTCTCGTTAACTGCGTCATAGGCAACACAATTTTTGAAAAACCTCGATAAACCTCCGATAATATCCAGCCAATCCCAAGAAACTCCTCACTTCACTAACTGACTTAGGTCGTTCCCACTTAAGCACTGCTTCAACTTTAGCAAGATCTACTGCTATTCCTTCTTTGTTAATCACATGACCTAGGAACTGAACCTCCTCTAACCAGAACTTGCACTTAGAAAGCTTGGCATACAACTGTCTATCCTTCAACACCTGTAACACTGTTCTTAAATGTTCCTCATGCTCTTCCCGTGTACGGGAATAAATAAGGATATCATCTATAAACACCACCACAAACTTATCAAGGAATGGTCTAAAGATCCTGTTCATATAATCCATAAACACT
The DNA here is from genome assembly GCA_035048595.1 of Echinosophora koreensis. Lineage (NCBI taxonomy): Eukaryota > Viridiplantae > Streptophyta > Magnoliopsida > Fabales > Fabaceae > Echinosophora > Echinosophora koreensis. The sequence goes on along the minus strand of JAPCYP010000043.1, from coordinate 4,361,621 downwards.
GCTGGAGCATTAGTCACACCAAAAGGCATAACTAAATATTCATAGTGTCTGTACCTCGTCCTGAAAGCTGTCTTGGGTATATCCTCCTTCTTTACTCTAATCTGGTGATACCCGGACCTCAGATCAATCTTGGAAAATACCGAAGCTCCCTTTAATTGATCCATCAGATCATCTATCCTAGGCAACAGATACTTATTCTTGATCGTCACTTTATTCAACTGCCTGTAATATGAGCACAATCTAGCACTTCCATCCTTCTTCTTAACAAACAACACTGGAGCTCCCCACGGTGAAACACTGGGCCTGATAAATTCCTTTTTCAACATATCCTCCAATTGTTTCTTTAACTCGACTAACTCTACAGGTGACATCCGATAGGGTGCTATAGATATAGGTCCTGTCCCTGGTATGAGATCTATGGTGAACTCCACTTCCCTCTTGTAAGACTAAGCCCTCATTGATGTTTTGATATATGACAAACAAAGTGTATTTTGCATAAGCTTTTTGATATTGATTATATACTTATAGTGTGTTGAGCATTATGCAAAGATCTCTCATGAAAAAGGAAAGTCAAGGATCAAGGGATGCAAGGTCAAGGACACAAAGCAATGAACAAGGAATAAAGCATCAAGCAATGAAGATTTCATCCTTTAGATGCTATTGTAAAAATAGCACACTTGATTCCTTAGGTGAAGCACTTGAAATTTAAGAATAAACTAAGTTTTCCAAAGGTATAAAATAAATGATTTTTTCAAAGGAAAGGTTTTTCAAAAGATGTTAATTGGATTAAGAAATTAAGTGTATTGTACATATGTGTTGTACACATGTGTATATAAAGCTAAATTTCAAGTTTTAGAAAGAACCTTTCTGTACACAGGTGTCATACACATGTGTATGATAAGTTGAGTTTTAAAAACAAAAGAAAATCTGTCTGTACACATGTGTTGTACACCTGTGTATTCGAAACTGAGCTCTCGGGTCTGAAATTACAAATCTGTACACATGCGTTGTACACATGTGTATCAGTGTTATGTTTTGAAAAATATGAAGAATACACAGATGTACAAAAATGATACACCTGTGTATAGAACAACTCAAATATTTCAAAACGTGTTCTTCAATGACAAATCGATGTACACAACATGTGTATTGAGTTTTGGAATAATCTGGGTTGGTGTTCTAATATACACCTGTGTACAAAGGTATACACATGTGTATTCAAAGAACAAGGCAAGAGATACACACGTGTGCAATCTATACATCTGTGTATGCGTTTGAAAAAGCTGAAGACTTGGTTTAATACACAGATGTACAAAGAATCCAATATGTGTACGAGCTTTGAAAATGTTTGAAAAACACGAGTACACAGATGTAGTACACAGACTATCCTGTTACAAACTTTGCAAAACTGATTTTTAATCACTATGTAACAACTTTTGTGATAAGACCCACGAATCTAAATCTTCAAATACCTATAAAGGACTTCATAACAACACATTTCAACATCTAATACATTCTGAAAAGAGAAATTCGAAATATTCATAGTGCTTCATCTTTGAGAGAAAAGTGTGATAATCTAAGAGCTTCAATTTGTATAATCAGACTTTTAGAGTCTTTCTTCTACTCAATTCTTTCTGCGAATTAGTGTGATTAAGAGAGGGTATCTCTTAGGAATTGAACAAGGATAGAAGGGATCCTTGGGTAAGAAAAGCAAGTGTGCTTTTTGGTGAAAGGTTTGTGCAAGGAGGTTATCCTTGTGTTGCTGTAATTGGATATTGTAATTTCTGGTTATAGTGGAGAAAACCACAGAGGTGTGGGACTGGATGTAGGCATACCAGAGGAGGTAGCTGAACCAGGATAAATCGGTTTGCGTGTTCTTCTCATCTCTAAACTCATATTCTTGTTATATGCATATGTGTGATGTAAATGAGTCTTAAATGCTTGTTAACTTGAATCTTTGATCTGCAACTTGTGTTAAACTTATTGTTTCTTTCTTGTAATCTTTCTTAACATCATTACATGTTTAATAATCTGAATCTTGGGAATTAAAATTGGGTGAAAACTAATTTTCTTTAAGAAAATTCTGTTTTGCTTTAAATTGCTGAAAAAGTTTTCAATCTCTCAATTCACCCCCCCTCTTGAGATTGTAGCCATTACCAACAAGTGGCATCAGGGGTAAAACTCTTGTTACAAAGCTTAATAGCTTCAAGAGATGGCTACAAATGACATCCTGGGTGAAGGGGCTTATCTCATTAGACCCCCTGCATTTAATGGCTCCCAATACATGTATTGGAAAGAGAGAATGCTTATCTTTCTTGAGGCTGCTGGTTTAGATGTTTTAGATGCTCTTGAAAATGGTCCCTATGTTCCATTTATTCTTGATGCTAAGGGAAATAAACAAAATAAATCAAAAGATGAGTGGAATGATGATGATAAGAGAAGAGTTGGTTATAATGCTAAGGCAAAAAATATTATAACAGCTGCTTTGAGTTATGATGAGTTTTTCAGGGTCTCCAACTGTAAATCAGCAAAGCAAATGTGGGATACTCTACAACTTACTCATGAAGGAACCAATGATGTGAAAAGAGCAAGGATGAATGCACTAGTCCATGAATATGAACTCTTCCACATGAAGAATGGTGAGGATATAGATGAGCTGCAAAAGAGGTTTACACACATTGTGAACCAACTAGAAGGACTTGGACATACAATCACAGATGAGAAACAAATTAACAAAATCATGAGATGTTTGAGTCGTGAATGGCAGCCAAAAATCACTGCAATTGCTGAAGCAAAGGATCTAGAAACCATGCAGATTGCAACTCTATTTGGCAAGTTAAAAGAACACGAATTGGAGCTTAATAGATTGAAAAGCCATGAAGATAAGGAGAAAATGAAGAAAGGAATCTCACTCAAGGCTCATGTCTCTAAAGAACCAAAAGAAAGTGATGAAGATGATGACCTTGATGAAGATGAAGAATCCGAAGAAGAAGATATGGAATTGCTTATGAGGAAATTTAGAAGACTCATCAAAAGGAATAGAAAGAAGCAATTCAGTTTTCCTACCAAGAAGAACACAAACAAAGGTGAAAGCTCTTCCTCAACTACCAAATGCTTTGAATGTGGAAAGCTTGGACACTACAAAAATGAATGTCCAAAGCTGCAAACGAAAGAAAAGTATGAGAAGAATGACAATAAAGAGAAGAGAGGAAGAAAGCCTAGAAGACCATACATAACTTGGGAAGAGAATGATATGGATTCCACTAGTGAATCTGAAAAAGATGAAGCCAATCTATGTCTCATGGCAAGTCACCAAAGTGATAGTGAAACCGAGGTAAATGACACTTCTCCTACCTATGATGATTTACAAGATGCCTTTGATGAATTGTATGAAGAGTATGTTAAAATTGGCAAACAACTTATATCTTCTAGAAAGATAATTGCAAAACAATGTAGTGACTATGCATCTTTACAAATAAAGGTTAAAGAACTAGAAGCTAAGAATCTACATTCACTTGCATCTAGTTCAACTTGCACCAAATGCACTATACTTGAAAATAAAGTTGAAAAACTGAATGTAACTCTATCTAAATTCACTATGGGTAGAGATAACTTGAATGCCATATTAGGACAGCAAAAAGGTGTCTATGACAAAGCTGGAATTGGATATAATCCAATGGTACATGAAAAATCTTTCAAGAAGCTTTTTGTTGCACCTATTTCCTCAACTAGTCCTTTTGTTAAATGCTATTATTGTTTAAAGAAAGGGCATATAGCCACTACATGTAGACTTAGAAAGAACACACGTGTTGGCATTAAACAAATTTGGGTTCCAAAAGGAACATATGTTGTTACTAACACCAAAGGACCCAACCAGATTTGGGTACCTATAGAACACACATAAATTCTGTGTTGCAGATGTGTTTGAAGGCCAAGAACTCAAATTGGTATCATGATAGAGGCTTTTCCAAGCACATTACGGGTAACAATAAAGAAAGAATATTGATTGAATATCTTCTCCAATTATTATTATGAATCTGTAGTTGTGCATTCTTTTTGTATAAAGTTATTTTATCAATCATGAATCAATTATTGGAACCAAATGAATTTTTCTTATGAACAAGTTTGATGAGAATGAAACTATAGGGAAAAATAAAGCTAGATAAATGGCTATGGGCTTAATTGATCTTCAAAATGATTGATATTTGATGTTTTAAATTGCTTGATTGTTCCTAAATGATGTTTTTAATTTGTTTGAATCAATTTGTATGAGATATATTGTGTTAATTTTGAATTATAAATTGAATTTGATAGGATGGTAATTCTGTACATAAGGCCGATACACAGATGTATTGAACCTTTTTAGTGTTGAAGTTTCTGTACACAGATGGCATACACAGGTGTACTGCGTAAAAATGCTACTGGGACACCAGTACACAGGATATGTACACAGATGTATATATCAGAACATTTTTTTTTGCCTTATCTGAAATGCTATACACAGATTGACAATTTTTGTACACATGTGTACAAATAGAAAAATGACTAAATACACAGGTGTACATAATCGATGTACAAAGCCCAGATTTTTTTTTTAAATCGAAATTTATGTTTTCTAGTTGTGCTTTGCTTATCTAACTATGTTTAAACCATGTTTTGTTTTGATGTATTGATCTTACCATCAAATGATGAATTTTATGAAAGCAATATTGATTTCAAGTTTGGTTTATATCTTCCATATTTTCTTTTTGATAATGACAAAGGGGGAGATGTACCATATATGAGATATTAAGATATTGAAAAAGCTATAAGCTATGATACATGGATGAATAGGCTTTGATTCATAAACTAACTTTGAATCTCTAAGTAAATGAAAATGACTTTCTATGACAATGATATGATAACACTTGATCTCTTGAAAGATGTCTATGAGACAGGGGGAGGATCAAAGTGTGTCAAGAACCATGCTTAGTATAAAGCTGCACTTTGATTTTAATTACTAAGGTTAAGTATGGTAAGGTTTGTCATAATCAAAAAGGGGGAGTTTGAAAGACTAAGCCCTCATTGATGTTTTGATATATGACAAACAAAGTGTATTTTGCATAAGTTTTTTGATATTGATTATATACTTATAGTGTGTTGAGCATTATGCAAGATCTCTCATGAAAAAGGAAAGTCAAGGATCAAGGGATGCAAGGTCAAGGACACAAAGCAATGAACAAGGAATAAAGCATCAAGCAATGAAGATTTCATCCTTTAGATGCTATTGTAAAAATAGCACACTTGATTCCTTAGGTGAAGCACTTGAAATTTAAGAATAAACTAAGTTTTCCAAAGGTATAAAATAAATGATTTTTTCAAAGGAAAGGTTTTTCAAAAGATGTTAATTGGATTAAGAAATTAAGTGTATTGTACATATGTGTTGTACACATGTGTATATAAAGCTAAATTTCAAGTTTTAGAAAGAACCTTTCTGTACACAGGTGTCATACACATGTGTATGATAAGTTGAGTTTTAAAAACAAAAGAAAATCTGTCTGTACACATGTGTTGTACACCTGTGTATTCGAAACTGAGCTCTCGGGTCTGAAATTACAAATCTGTACACATGCGTTGTACACATGTGTATCAGTGTTATGTTTTGAAAAATATGAAGAATACACAGATGTACAAAAATGATACACCTGTGTATAGAACAACTCAAATATTTCAAAACGTGTTCTTCAATGACAAATCGATGTACACAACATGTGTATTGAGTTTTGGAATAATCTGGGTTGGTGTTCTAATATACACCTGTGTACAAAGGTATACACATGTGTATTCAAAGAACAAGGCAAGAGATACACACGTGTGCAAATCTATACATCTGTGTATGCGTTTGAAAAAGCTGAAGACTTGGTTTAATACACAGATGTACAAAGAATCCAATATGTGTACGAGCTTTGAAAATGTTTGAAAAACACGAGTACACAGATGTAGTACACAGACTATCCTGTTACAACTTTGCAAAACTGATTTTTAATCACTTGTAACAACTTTTGTGATAAGACCCACGAATCTAAATCTTCAAATACCTATAAAAGGACTTCATAACAACACATTTCAACATCTAATACATTCTGAAAAGAGAAATTCGAAATATTCATAGTGCTTCATCTTTGAGAGAAAAGTGTGATATTCTAAGAGCTTCAATTTGTATAATCAGACTTTTAGAGTCTTTCTTCTACTCAATTCTTTCTGCGAATTAGTGTGATTAAGAGAGGGTATCTCTTAGGATTGAACAAGGATAGAAGGGATCCTTGGGTAAGAAAATCAAGTGTGCTTTTTGGTGAAAGGTTTGTGCAAGGAGGTTATCCTTGTGTTGCTGTAATTGGATATTGTAATTTCTGGTTATAGTGGAGAAAACCACAGAGGTGTGGGACTGGATGTAGGCATACCAGAGGAGGTAGCTGAACCAGGATAAATCGGTTTGCGTGTTCTTCTCATCTCTAAACTCATATTCTTGTTATATGCATATGTGTGATGTAAATGAGTCTTAAATGCTTGTTAACTTGAATCTTTGATCTGCAACTTGTGTTAAACTTATTGTTTCTTTCTTGTAATCTTTCTTAACATCATTACATGTTTAATAATCTGAATCTTGGGAATTAAAATTGGGTGAAAACTAATTTTCTTTAAGAAAATTATGTTTTGCTTTAAATTGCTGAAAAAGTTTTCAATCTCTCAATTCACCCCCCCTCTTGAGATTGTAGCCATTACCAACACCTCTCTGGGGGCAAACCCGGAACATCGGGAGGGAAAACCTCAGGAAATTCTCTCACGATAGGCATAGAATCTATACTCGGAGTCTCCTTAGATTCTGCTGAGAAAAGCATCACGTATAGCCGAGAATCATCACTCCTCATTGGTACTCCTTCATTGACAGATACTATGCTAGAAGGCTCCAGAAATGACAAGGTCTTACTGGAACAATCTAACACTACATGGTTAGCTGAAAGCCAACCCATGCCAAGGATAACATCTATCTGCTGCATAGGTAAATAGACAAGGTCCACAAGGAATGTCCTATTCTCAACAACTATAGGACACTGTAGACAAACAAACATCGTAGTCAAGGAATCATTGGTTGGGGTTGATACTGTAAGGGTATAGGGTAACAAAGAAACAAGCAAATGTAAATGATCCACACACTCATGCGAAATAAATGAATGTGTAGCACTTGAGTCAAACAACACAGATGAGAGTCTACCAGATATCAAGCACATACCCTGGATAAGATCTGCAGATTGAGAGGATTCAGCTCCCCTCACGGTAAACACCCTTCCTATGGCCTGAGGTCTGGCCATCGACTGTCCTGCTACTGGGGTTCCTCTCCCAGGTCCACCTCTGTAACCTGCAGCTCCTCTACCGGCAGTTGACTGCTGCTGTATCCCTCTCTGCCTGCAATCCCGAGCCATGTGACCTGGTTTTCCACAGTGGAAACAACTAGGCCTCTCTATGCAATCTCTAATATAATGCGGACCTCCTCATTTAAAACAAACTGGGCCTCTCTGCTGCTGTCCCACTCCACTAACAGGTGCTGTAGAAGCTGGTACTGATGCAGATGACTGAACACTCTGCACGGGTCTAGTATAGGGTCCACGTCTCCCCTGTGAGCTACTGCCTGCTCTCCTCTGGAAACCTGATCTGATAGGGCCTCCACTCCTTTGCTGTCTGTGATCAGTAACCTGCCTCTGATCTATGCCCTCTATGGCACTACATCTCTCAACCAGATCTGGGAAGCTCTGAATATCAAGCGGCACTATGGCTCTCTGCAGCTCATGTCTCAAACCATCCTCGAACCTCCGACACATCCAATCCTTGCCAGGGAACCTCTAGTAAAACTCTGAGAACTGAATCAGAGCCTCAAACCCGTGCTGCATATTCCCCAACAGACATGTTACCCTGTCGAAGACTCATAAACTCTTTCTCCTTCTCACGTCTAACCAAACGCGGGAAGTATTTCTCCAGGAAGCAAGTTTTAAAAGTCTCTCAGTTAATCACACGACCCTCGACCTCCAACAACCTTCTCTTGCCTCTCCACCATGACTCCGCTCCTCCGGTAAGCATGAAAGCAGCATAAGTCACTTTCCTGTCATCTCTGCATCTCATGGTGTCAAAGATCTTCTCCAGCTCCTGAATCCACCACTCTGCCCTCTCTGGGTCATAGTCACCTCTAAACTAGGGTGGCTTTCCTTTCAGAAAAGTAGCCATCCCAGCATCCTCTGCCTCAGCAGCTCTCCTCTGGTTCTCACGCTCCTGCTGCTCTCTATCCTGCTGCATCATCTGAGCGTTCTGTTGTGTCTGCTGCAACATAGCGGTGGCTAGATCTCTGATTGTCCGAACAGTCTCAGATGACTCTCCTCCACCTCTGGTTCCTGCTCCTGTGTGAGAAGCCTCTCCGTTGCCACTTCTGGCAACTCTCTCAGGGTTTCTACCACCACCTCGTCCCCATTGTCCTCTACCTCTACCTCGAGCCATGATCCTGTAAAAGAAATCATTAGCTCACATTTATATGACATATAGGTGGCGTTTGGAAGAGCTTATTTAAGCTCCTTTTGACTTATCTGATGACATAAGCTCTTATGCAGTGTGTTTGGCAGAGCTTATAAAAGTAACTTATGTCATCCCATAAGGAGTTTTTTGACTTATTTTCATAAGTCACTGGAACAAGGTTATGGAATTTTAACAAGTGCTTATTACCCCTCCGTGTTTTCCCCCTTCGAATCCTCTCCTGCCTCTTTCTTTATAAGCTCTTATGGCATAAGCTCTCATGCGATAAGGTCTTATGTGATAAGCTCTTAATTAAGTTGTTTACCCAAACGCGGCCTATATTACATAATCTGATATATAATTACTATATGCCACACAAATGTTAACTCTTGCGTCTGGACTCACTACCCAACTTCTAAGCATAGTCAATATCCGATGGGGATTCAACTAAAATGGCCAGTACATCCTAACCTCATAGCCTGAACAGAATCAAACTGCTCTGGTACCACCAAATGAGACACCCCGAAGTCCCATTAAATAAAACCTAAATTATCTAAAACTTAATCGTAATATTAACATTAGACATATCTATAGAAAATCATAAATATTAAAAACTTAAAAGTAAAGGACAGAAATCAAACATCACACCACACACATATATAATACAGACATACTGTGCTGATAAACTAAAGAGGGTACTCCATCAGTAGGGTCCCAAAATAGACACAGTGATACAAAATGATATAAGCAACGGAAACTAAAACGTCACAAAAAGACGCACTGGCCATAGACTCTAAACTCAACGACTAGAGGTCACTGCTCGTCCTCCAGCATCTGGCTCGTAAGGAATCCCATCAAGCTCCTCTATATCCGGATCCTCCGCAGGGTCTTCTCAAAATGATCACAAAAGAAACATACATAGAAAAGTAGTAGGGGGATAAGAAACTATCTATCATCATATAAGGAAAAGGATACGTAACATATAAACAATAAAGGCACATTGTGACACCCTTCTGCCCCGCATGTTAAAAGCCATTTAACTTAAAAAACATTTAAAGGAAAACATGCAATTACTGGATAAAATAAACAATTGTCCATGGGTAGAAAAGTCCCACATGAACCGTTTACAACGCGGAAATAAAACAAGTTTTAAACAATAAAAACATGACCAACCAAAGTAATATAACCCAACCCCGATGTCACATACAGAGCTGGTATAACCGTTCCGGAATAAAGTCCACGGAATTACAACTGAAACTAACGACTACGAAACATAAACTAGCCCTACGATGAGTGGCGGCTCCTCAGAGTCACTCCTCTTCGGGCTGCTCGTCATCCTCTGCAATGTGCCAATCAGGCCAAACACAAACAACAAACATATATAGGGAGTAAGAATCGTATAAACATAATAGCATGGAGATAGGCAGTAAAGTAAACAGAAAGCATAGCAGCATCACATCAAACATCAACATCATCATCATGCTATGCAGTGCAATGCAGTCCTACTCCGCTAAACCATCAATGCATGTGGATCCACTAAACTCGGGATGAACGACTTCGGAGTTACATATCCACATTGAGAATCTACTCAACGCCGGAGAATCTACTCCTTGGATAGCCAACGCATCAAACCAACGAATGCCTCATCACGGGGGCGCTAGGAGAATCTACTCCAACCGTGGATGGCCGGATCGCCGTACTCTAGGACGATCTCCCCTATGTCGAACATCCCTAAACAACATCTCCGATGCAATGCGTATGCAACACAACAACAACGGCAACACCAACTCCATAACTCCAACGGAATCGACCGAAGGTAACAGGGAAATCAACCGCACCAACTTGTCTCGGGAATCTACCTGAGGACTTAAGCGGAATCAACCGCAGTACCTGGGGCAAACTCTCGGCCACCAAGGTACGTAACAACAACACCTTAGACCCAAACCGTGGGGTCAAGGCCTCATTGGCCAAAAAGCACCAAGGCACAGCTCATCAACTTGCGGCACCCAAAAGGGGTATCGACTTAACATCTCACCCTCTCATCATCTTTATTTATCTTTAATAACATTTACCAAGTTGTCTAATCAGTTATCATCATAGGGAAGTGGGGTTTAAAAACCCTTAAGTCCTTTAATTTTGTTCTGTCGAAGTGGGTTGAGCACGGTCGTGCTCGTAACCCAGCACGGTCGTGCTTAAGCACGTGAGGGCGTGCTCCCCGGTAAGTGAAGCACGGTTGTGCTTCTTAATGAGCACGGTCGTGCTCAGCAGCACGATCGTGCTCTTTGTCCTGTACGGCCATGCTCAACAGCGCGGCCATCTTCCCAGAATTCAAATGGGAGCACGGTCGTGCTCCCTATTCAGCACGGTCGTGCTCAACGCTCGACAGTGCTGTCCTTGGCAGGAACAGAGGCTGATACTTAACCAAATTTCATAGTTTAATCCATTAAACATCCTAAACCAGTTAACAGACTTTTTAGGCATTAAACTCATCATTATAACAACAACCAATTCAACAGTGGCATCAACCAACAACGATAACATCATGTTCATACCGATTACAACAACGTAACTCAAACCAACAGTTTATAAACATAAACGTAACATATTAACAATCACTAATATGCTATCATAATAACCAACCAATCATACATACATAACATGCATCAACCAGGGTTATGGGAACCCCTTTACTTTACCCTAAACCCAAACCTATGTAGATACTACCCTTCTCCCCATACCTGGATTGAAGGTAGCTCTCTAAGACTTCCTAACAGTAACCGGTTCCTCTCCTTTAGGCGGCTCACGCACGAACGAGCCTTAAACAAACAGATTAAAACGGTGTTAGTTTCCCAACCAAAAACGAAAGGAAACTAAAGAAAAGGAACGGAACATTACCTATACACGAAGTGCAGACGAAACCACGTTTCCCTAGCGTCTCCAATACTCAAAACCACACTGAGTATGAAGGAAAAAGGGAGGTTGCAGCCGTACTAGGGTTTTTAGTAGCAAAGATGAAGTGTACGGCGCAACCCTGGGTCTGCTCAATGTATATAGGTCCGGACTTGAGCACGGTCGTGCTCATCCTCGAGCACGGTCGTGCTCAACTTAACGTTATGAGACGCGGTCAACACGTTGAGCACGGGCGTGCTACCTGTTGAGCACGGTCGTGCTCAACTTAAAATCAGAAACCCGCTTCTGACTTTAAGCACGGGCTTGCTGGCTAATGAGCACGGGTGTGCTCATGTACCAGAAGGGGACTTTTAGCCAAAAATCCCACTAAGCCCTTAAACAATAAATCCAACTTAATACAACCAGCTTAATTAAAATATTCTGAAAAACAGGGTGTTACAATTCCACCCCCCCTTATAAAAAATTTCGTCCTCGAAATTTACGCGTACCTCAAGGGAAAAGATGCGGGTACGCTTCCATCATCTTGCTTTCCAGCTCCCAGGTAGCACTTTCCTCAGTCGCCCCACTCCACACCACTTTAACCAAAGGAATTTCCTTGCCTCTTAGCTGCTTCACCCTCCTATCCTCGTCTCGAAGAGGTAACACCTCAAACGTCAGGTTCTCTTTCAACTGTATAGCGTCGGGTACTATCACGTGACTAGGGTCATGAACATACTTCCTGAGTTGTGACACATGAAAAACATTGTGGAGATTTGACAAGAACGTGGGTAAGGCTATTTGGTAGGCGACTTCGCCGACTCTTTTAAGGATTTGGTAAGGACCAATGAACCTCGGAGTAAGTTTCCTCGCCTTCATCACTCTACCAACCCCAGTCGTCGGGGTCACTCTCAAGAATACATGATCGCCTTCCTGGAATTCGAGCGCCTTCCTCCTTTTATCATGGTAGCTCTTCTGCCTACTCTGTGCAACTCTCATCTTTTCCTGAACTAACTTAATCTTTTCTGTTGTTTCCTGGACTATCTCTGGCCCTAGCACCACACTATCACTAGGTTCACTCCAACACAAGGGTGTCCTACATCTCCTCCCATACAGAGCTTCATAAGGTGCCATCCCAATGCTGGAATGGAAGATGTTGTTGTAGGTGAACTCTATCAGGGGCAAAAACTTGTCCCAACTTCCAGACTGTTCTAACACACAAGCCCTCAACAAATCCTCTAAGGACTGGATGGTCCGCTCAGACTGCCCATCAGTCTGTGGGTGGTAAGCTGAACTAAGCCTAAGCTTTGTTCCTAAAGCCTCTTGCAAACTATTCCAAAACCTAGAGATAAACCTCGGGTCTCTATCTGAAACTATGCTAGAGGGTACACCATGAAGTCGAACTATCTCCTTGATGTACAACCTTGCCAACTTCTCTAAAGGATACTCCATGTTCATCGGAATGAAGTGGGCAGACTTAGTCAGCCTATCCACAACAACCCAAATTGCCTCAAAACCAGCTGGAGTCCTAGGGAGTCCAGACACAAAATCCATGGAGATACTATCCCATTTCCATTCTGGGATACTTAGGGGTTGCAACTTACCCGTAGGCCTCTGATGCTCGATCTTAGCCTTCTGACAAACTAGGCACGCATACACAAACTCAGCTACGTCCTTTTTCATCCTAGGCCACCAAAACATTCTCTTAAGGTCCTGATACATCTTAATGGCACCTGGGTGCACACTCAATCCACTCCTATGACCTTCTTCTAAGATCAACTTCCGAAGCTCGGAAACGTCTGGCACACAAACTCTATCCTTAAACCTCAAGATACCATCACTACCATCCTTAAAACTTAGGTCTCTACCCTGAGCGAGCAACTCTCGCTGGTCTAAGAGATACTTATCTAACTTCTGACCCTCTCTAATCTGATCCATCAAACTGTTGGTAACCTTCAAGGTACCAAGCCTAATACTCTTAGGGGTAAACTCACAAGCTAGACTAAGGTCTCTAAACTCCTCAATCAGGTCCATCTCCCTAACCATCAAAGCGGAGACATGCAGGGTTTTCCTACTCAAGGCATCGGCCACCACATTGGCCTTCCCTGGGTGATAGGTCAGCTCGAAGTCATAATCCTTTAAGAACTCCATCCACCTACGCTGCCTCATATTCAACTCCTTTTGATCAAAGAGATACTTCAAACTCTTATGATCGCTAAAAACCTCAAACCTCGCTCCATAAAGGTAATGCCTCCAGATCTTTAAGGCGAATACCACAGCTCCTAACTCTAGGTCATGGGTAGGGTAGTTCTTCTCATGGGTTTTCAACTGCCTAGAAGCGTAGGCGACTACCTTACCATTCTGCATCAGCACACCACCTAACCCTTGCTTAGAAGCATCGCAGTAAACTACGAAGGGTGCACTAGGATCTGGTAAAACTAACACTGGTGCTGATGTCAACCTATTCTTAAGGGTTTGGAAACTCTCTTCAAACTTAGAGTCCCACACAAACAGCTGTCCCTTCTTGGTGAGACGGGTCAAGGGTAAAGCTATCTTAGAGAAACCTTCTATAAACCGCCTATAATACCCGGCTAACCCCAAGAAACTCCTAATCTCGGTTACAGACTTTGGCGCTTCCCACTGGAGCACCGTCTCTACTTTAGCTGGGTCCACTGCTATGCCACCCTTAGAGATGACATGTCCTAAGAAGCTCACTTCCTCTAACCAGAACTCACACTTAGACAACTTAGCATACAACTGCTTCTCCTTAAGGGTCTGCAAGACAACCCTCAGGTGTTCCTCATGTTCCTCTTTACTCTTGGAGTACACTAAGATGTCATCTATAAACACCACCACGAACTTATCCAAGTAAGGGTGAAAGGTCTTGTTCATGTAGTCCATGAAGACCGCAGGAGCGTTGGTCACACCGAAAGGCATAACCAAGTACTCATAGTGACCATATCGCGTTCTAAACGCTGTCTTCGGGATGTCCTCAGACTTAACCCGAATCTGATGGTACCCTGACCTCAAATCTATCTTTGAAAAGACGCAAGCGCCCATCAAATGGTCCATAAGATCATCAATCCTAGGGAGGGGATACCGATTCTTTATGGTCACCTTGTTGAGCTGTCGAAAGTCGACACACAACCTCATACTACCATCCTTCTTCTTCACCAACAACACAGGTGCTCCCCACGGAGACACACTCGGCCTAATGAACTGCTTCTCCATCAGGTCCTCCAACTGTTCTTTCAACTTAGCTAGCTCTAGAGGAGACATTCTATAGGTTGCTATGGAAATTGGCCCGGTGCCAGGCACTAAGTCTATGGTAAACTCAACATCTCTTTCTGGGGGTAAGTTATAAACATCCCCCGGAAACACTTCAGGAAACTCTCGCACAACAGGCATGCTGGCGACATCAGGAGGGCTGCTCTCTACATCCAGGGAAGCTAACATCATGTATATTTGGGCTTCGTCTCTCATCGAAGCTCGTACTTGGCTGGCAGAGAGAAGGTCTGGATTCTTAGACTCCTTTGGAGTTCCAAAAACCAGGGTTTTATCAAAACAGTTCAGAAGGACATGGTTGGAAGATAACCAGTCCATACCTAGAATAATGTCCAGGTCTTTCAAAGGTAAGCATACAAGATCAGCAAGGAAAGTTTTATCATTTATAACAATATGGCAGTTCTTGCATGCATAAGAAGTAGAAACAGGTTTATTTGTAGGTGTAGAAACCAACAAATCAAACTCAAGGAAGGTACATGCAATTTTAGACTCTTGACCCTATCATGCGATATAAACGAGTGAGTAGCACCCGAATCATACAATACAGTTAATCGAGTTCCATCAATTAAACACGTACCTTGGATCAAGTCATCAGACTCGGAGGCTTCGGCTCCACTAAGAGTAAAGACTCTCCCAGTGGTCTTCAGTCTGTTGGCCTGGGACTTTTGATTCTTGCTAGCGCTGGGAGGCTCGGCCTTAGCTCCATCACACTCGCGGCTGATGTGGCTTGGCTTGCCATACTTGAAACAGATGACCTGTGTTTCCTTGCACTGGGACGAATAGTGGTCCTGTGCTCCACACTTCCCACACCTCATAGCTCTAGGGGCATCAGAGAACCCACTCCTGAAGCTACTCTGCTGAAACTGGGGCTTCCTGCCACTCTGCTTGAAGTCCTTGCCCGAAGGGGCATACCGCTGCTTGCCCTTGTCCCTCTGATCAACCCTCTTGCTACTCTGATTGTCCGCCCCTCTGGAACTGGCAACTCTGAACTGGCTGGCCTCCTCATAGATTCTGCACTTGTTGACCAGAATAGGGAAGACTCTGATCTCCTGATAGCTGATGGCCTGTTTGATCTCAGGCCGGAGTCCCGCTTCAAACTTCACACACTTGGAGCGATCGTCCGTCTCATGCTGATAAGGAGTGTAGTACCTCGCCAGCTCCTCAAACTTAGCCGCATAGTCACCGACTGACAGCGACCCCTGCCTCAAGGACAAGAACTCCATCTCTTTCTTGTCCCTGATATCCGCTGGAAAATACTTCTCCAGAAACCTCTGCTTGAACACAGCCCAAGTCACCGCTGTGCCCTCTGCCTGCAGTTATCCCACCAGTGCTCCGCCTCTTCAGTCAACATAAAGGTGGCGAAGATGACCTTCTGCTGATCATTGCAGTCCATTGCACGATAGATCTTCTCTGTCTCCCTCAGCCACAACAATGCTCCCTCTGGGTCATACGCTCCCTTGAACGACGGAGGGTTGTTCCTCTGGAACTTATCCAGTCCCTGGAACTCAGCTGGCCCAACATTGTTAGGGTTGACCTGTCCGATAGCATTGGCCAGAAGTGCCAATGCGTCAGCAATCGCCTGATCGTTGCGTCCTCTACCGGCCATTAGTTCCTGTACATGCCCAAAACAGCCTTTAATACAGAAACTTAGCAAGTAAAAGCTACAGGCAACGAACTTAAAACATCATTATCTATACCAAGTATAGACAATTCAAACAAGAGTCACACAACAGACTCATACCATGTCCGAACAAGGTCGAACTGCTCTGAAACCACTAAATGTGACACCCTTCTACCCCGCATGTTAAAAGCCATTTAACTTAAAAACATTTAAAGGAAAACATGCAATTACTGGATAAAATAAACAATTGTCCATGGGTAGAAAAGTCCCACATGAACCGTTTACAACGCGGAAATAAAACAAGTTTTAAACAATAAAAACATGACCAACCAAAGTAATATAACCCAACCCCGATGTCACATACAGAGTTGGTATAACCGTTCCGGAATAAAGTCCACAGAATTACAACTGAAACTAACGACTATGAAACATAAACTAGCCCTACGATGAGTGGCGGCTCCTCAGAGTCACTCCTCTCCGGGCTGCTAGTCATCCTCTGCAATGTGCCAATCAGGCCAAACACAAACAACAAACATATATAGGGAGTAAGAATCGTATAAACATAATAGCATGGAGATAGGCAGTAAAGTAAACAGCAAGCATAGCAGCATCACATCAAACATCAACATCATCATCATGCTATGCAGTGCAATGCAGTCCTACTCCGCTAAACCATCAATGCATGTGGATCCACTAAACTCGGGATGAACGACTTCGGAGTTACATATCCACATTGAGAATCTACTCAACGTCGGAGAATCCACTCCTTGGATAGCCAACGCATCAAACCAACGAATGCCCCATCACGGGGGCGCTAGGAGAATCTACTCCAACCGTGGATGGCCGGATCGCCGTACTCTAGGACGATCTCCCCTATGTCGAACATCCCTAAACAACATCTCCGATGCAATGCGTATGCAACACAACAACAACGGCAACACCACCTCCATAACTCCAACGGAATCGACCGAAGGTAACAGCGGAATCAACCGCACCAACTTGTCTCGCGGAATCTACCTGAGGACTTAAGCGGAATCAACCGCAGTACCTGGGGCAAACTCTCGGCCACCAAGGTACGTAACAACAATACCTTAGACCCAAACCATGGGGTCAAGGCCTCCTTGGCCAAAAAGCACCAAGGCACAGCTCATCAACTTGCGGCACCCAAAAGGGGTATCGACTTAACATCTCACCCTCTCATCATCTTTATTTATCTTTAGTAACATTTACCAAGTTGTCTAATCAGTTATCATCATAGGGAAGTGGGGTTTAAAACCCCTTAAGTCCTTTAATTTTGTTCTGTCGAAGTGGGTTGAGCACGGTCGTGCTCGTAACCCAGCACGGTCGTGCTTAAGCACGTGAGGGGCGTGCTCCCCTGTAAGTGAAGCACGGTCGTGCTTCTTAATGAGCACGGTCGTGCTCAGCAGCACGATCGTGCTCTTTGTCCTGTACGGCCATGCTCAACAGCGCGGCCATCTTCCCAGAATTCAAATGGGAGCATGGTCGTGCTCCCTATTCAGCACGGTCGTGCTCAACGCGCGACAGTGCTGTCCTTGGCAGGAACAGAGGCTGATACTTAACCAAATTTCATAGTTTAATCCATTAAACATCCTAAACCAGTTAACAGACTTTTTAGGCATTAAACTCATCATTATAACAACAACCAATTCAACAGTGGCATCAACCAACAACGATAACATCATGTTCATACCGATTACAACAACGTAACTCAAACCAACAGTTTATAAACATAAACGTAACATATTAACAATCACTAATATGCTATCATAATAACCAACCAATCATACATACATAACATGCATCAACCAGGGTTATGGGAACCCCTTTACTTTACCCTAAACCCAAACCTATGTAGATACTATCCTTCTCCCCATACCTGGATTGAAGGTAGCTCTCTAAGACTTCCTAACAGTAACCGGTTCCTCTCCTTTAGGCGGCTCATGCACGAACGAGCCTTAAACAAACAGATTAAAACGGTGTTACTTTCCCAACCAAAAACGAAAGGAAACTAAAGAAAAGGAACGGAACATTACCTATACACGAAGTGCAGACGAAACCACGTTTCCCTAGCGTCTCCAATACTCAAAACCACACTGAGTATGAAGGAAAAAGAGGGAGGTTGCAGCCGTACTAGGGTTTTTAGTAGCAAAGATGAAGTGTACGGCGCAACCCTGGGTCTGCTCAATGTATATAGGTCCGGACTTGAGCACGGTCGTGCTCATTCTCAAGCACGGTCGTGCTCAACTTAACGTTACGAGACGCGGTCAACACGTTGAGCACGGGCGTGCTACCTGTTGAGCACGGTCGTGCTCAACTTAAAATCAGAAACCCGCTTCTGACTTTAAGCACGGGCTTGCTGGCTAATGAGCACGGGTGTGCTCATGTACCAGAAGGGGACTTTTAGCCAAAAATCCCACTAAGCCCTTAAACAATAAATCCAACTTAATACAACCAGCTTAATTAAAATATTCTGAAAAACAGGGTGTTACAATTCCACCCCCCCTTATAAAAAATTTCGTCCTCGAAATTTACGCGTACCTCAAGGGAAAAGATGCGGGTACGCTTCCATCATCTTGCTTTCCAGCTCCCAGGTAGCACTTTCCTCAGTCGCCCCACTCCACACCACTTTAACCAAAGGAATTTCCGTGCCTCTTAGCTGCTTCACCCTCCTATCCTCGTCTCGAAGAGGGTAACACCTCAAACGTCAGGTTCTCTTTCAACTGTATAGCGTCGGGTACTATCACGTGACTAGGGTCATGAACATACTTCCTGAGTTGTGACACATGAAAAACATTGTGGAGATTTGACAAGAACGTGGGTAAGGCTATTTGGTAGGCGACTTCGCCGACTCTTTTAAGGATTTGGTAAGGACCAATGAACCTCGGAGTAAGTTTCCTCGCCTTCATCACTCTACCAACCCCAGTCGTCGGGGTCACTCTTGTTCTGTCATAGTGGGTTGAGCACGGTCGTGCTCGTAACCCAGCACGGTCGTGCTTAAGCACGTGAGGGCGTGCTCCCCTGTAAGTGAAGCACGGTCGTGCTTCTTAATGAGCACGGTCGTGCTCAGCAGCACGATCGTGCTCTTTGTCCTGTACGGCCGTGCTCAACAGTGCGGCCATCTTCCCAGAATTCAAATGGGAGCACGGTCGTGCTCCCTGTTCAGCACAGTCGTGCTCAACGCGCGACAGTGCTGTCCTGGGCAGGAACAGAGGCTGATACTTAACCAAATTTCATAGGTTTAATCCATTTAACATCCTAAACCAGTTAACAGACTTTTTAGGCATTAAACTCATCATTATAACAACAACCAATTCAATAGTGGCATCAACCAACAATGATAACATCATGTTCATACCGATTACAACAACGTAACTCAAACCAACAGTTTATAAACATAAACGTAACATATTAACAATCACTAATATGCTATCATAATAACCAACCAATCATACATACATAACATGCATCAACCGGGGTTATGGGAACCCCTTTACTTTACCCTAAACCCAAACCTATGTAGATACTACCCTTCTCCCCATACCTGGATTGAAGGTAGCTCTCTAAGACTTCCTAACAGCAACCGGTTCCTCTCCTTTAGGCGGCTCACGCACGAACGAGCCTTAAACAAACAGATTAAAACGGTGTTAGTTTCCCAACCAAAAACGAAAGGAAACTAAAGAAAAGGAATGGAACATTACCTATACACGAAGTGCAGACGAAACCACGTTTCCCTAGCGTCTCCAATACTCAAAACCACACTGAGTATGAAGGAAAAAGGGAGGAAGGGAGGTTGCAGCCGTACTAGGGTTTTTAGTAGCAAAGATGAAGTGTACGGCGCAACCCTGGGTCTGCTCAACGTATATAGGTCCGGACTTGAGCACGGCCGTGCTCATCCTCGAGCACGGTCGTGCTCAACTTAACGTTACGAGACGCGGTCAACACGTTGAGCACGGGCATGCTACCTGTTGAGCACGGTCGTGCTCAACTTAAAATCAGAAACCCGCTTCTGACTTTAAGCACGGGCTTGCTGACTAATTAGCACGGGTGTGCTCATGTACCAGAAAGGGACTTTTAGCCAAAAATCCCACTAAGCCCTTAAACAATAAATCCAACTTAATACAACCAGCTTAATTAAAATATTCTGAAAAAACAGGGTGTTACACACATGGACATGCATCACAAATACATATAAAAGAAACATATATATATATATATATATATATATATATATATATATATATATATATATAATCATCCTCGAGACACATTATCATCCTCTACCCTTCGCACTCATGCTACTTATGCTGACGTGGCCACCACCAATCCTGTCACACATCCCTTACCCGCTTAGGGATGTTAGTCAGTCGTCCAAGCGACGTGTCCCCAAACACCGGTGCACATTCTCATCCGCGGTGAGAATGCTCATGCAAAGCAATGATACTATAGCTGCCACAATACACGTCGGTGCACACCCTGGTTCTCTCTCGAGGGTGCTCATGCAAAGCAATGACACTATAGCTGCACAACCTAAATCTAAGTTGGGAAGGTCCCGCGAGGACTTCTGACCTCATGTGTTCCAAACACACGGATGTGATCAACAACATGCAACTATATGGATCTCGCAGACATATTCCAAGTCATACCCTAGTGCCTTAACCTTTCATCACTATCTCATAGCATATCTCAAATAACATCACCTCATCAATCTCATCATAATAAAATATTAATTAATTAGGTTAGGCACGTCTAAATCATATATCATACACTCCCCAACAAGCATCACTTTAAATATCAAATATCACTGCTTAGAAAACAACTAAGCATGTTATGGCAAATATAACATATTATCAGCCAGTACATGTTATCAACCATAATCATATTATAATAATAATAATAAAATAATAAAAATAAATTAAACATAATCACAATTAACATATCAATCCAAACAGCACACACAAGCAGCTCAAAACAGTTAAATCAGACAACCTCAGATATCATAAAAATTAGCCTAACTGCGATAAATCTACAATCTCAATATCATCATTGGTACCACTAAGTGATCCCCATGTGATATTGATATTGTCAATTACTCGCTCACTAGTAGGGTTTAGGTCGCCCTACGCCAATATTGAATAAAATGTTACTTAGCCATTTCCGACGTTAGATGGCTTCTTTCCCCCACTTGAGGTGTCGTAGGCTAGCTTTAGAGCAACGAAACGAGCCCACTCCAATATCCCCAAATCTACCTCGTGAGGTTCTCCTACCTTCGGGGCTCCAAAAATTCACCTGAACACATATTCACGAAGTACACGTTATGTGTAGCTCAAATCTGAAGACGGAATTGAAAACAGCTAAACGGAATGAGAGATAACTTCAATACTATTACGGACAGCATTTCGGCATAAAAACATAGACTTACCTTAGCCTAACCAAGAAAAGAAAGGTAGGATGATGAAGTAGAAGTCGCAAGGATCACAACGGTATAATCGGTTTTTCAATAGGATGAACGGATTGATCGAAATCTCCTCCGGAAGTTTCCCTCTCTATCACCTCCTCTCCTCTATCTCTATCTATGTTTTTATTTCCTTGAACTAATTCCCTATGAAAATTAGTACTTCCTTGACATCTTAAGGATAAAGAAAGAAAAGAAATTAATAAAAAAAATAATATCAAGATTATCTTGAAGATAAACGTGAAACGTGGAACTTTAATGTCCATGAAAGCAATTTATAATGATCATGGCAAATGTTCTCTAATCATCCAGAAGTGTCGTGAATATATATATATATATATATGATACAAAAAATCATTTAGTTAATTTAACTAGGTTAAAAGTTGTAACTAGAGTATAATTAATTAACAAAGATTAATAAATAATAATCCATAAAACTTGAGTAAATTAATCATAATTAATTAGTTATAAACTAAGATCTATATCTATGGCTAATTATCTTTTAATTTTTGTTAATGATAAACCACCTTAATTAAGAAATTATATTAAGGTGCTTTCAATAAGGGTTTTTGACATGCTTGCTTGAGGTGCTTGCCTATTGAAAATTTTGAGGTGCTTGAATTTTGTTATAAACTTCCACATACGTTTGGATTCTTAAATAGTTTTGATTTATCTAACCCTCATTCTTATCTAATTAAGATATCTAATTTTTATTCGCGAAAGATACGATGTTACATCCAGAGTTAGGATCAGATATTCCTTGAGGCTGTGTAGGTATGAGACTATACGATTTCAATCAGTTTTCTGTCTATTCTCGTTCCTCGGTGAACAGACAGTGTTTGGTATGCTTTGATAAGCTTACCATTTATCTTGGTATTGTATATCCTTGGAGTTTTGATCGTGGACTGAGAATGGATGATAATATGGATATATCCATGCTGTAATATGTATGTGGGTCGTACCACTGCATGCCTGCTTTATGTGTATGATGAATGGGGATCTCACCTCATTTTTTTATGTTTTATGATCTTCTGCTTTATTTTATGTTGTTCAACAAAGACGGTAGAACTGTTTTACCATCATAACCAGCTTTGGATATGAGATAGACTGATCATGAGGACGTATCTTCAGGGATCAGTATATAAGAGATGTGAGAACTCAACCCAGTGTGATGATGTATCGTTCTCATATCGTGGTACAATGATGACACCACGTCGTCATTTTCTACTGGCCAGCATGATGAGTCCTTATGTTTAGGAATAATTTTATGGAGCTGCGTCTCCAATTTTATTTATATTTTTATTGGTCATGTTATTTTAATGCCATTGCTATTTCTGCCTTTTGCTGTTTCTGTCTTTTCATGACTTTTATCTTTTGAAAGAATTTATGAAAGTATTATGTACATAAGGGGAATGTATGATTATGTCCTGCTTATTTTCCCATTTCCCTGAGGTATATGTCTTAGGCCTATTATTGGTTGAAAGATGTTAATAAATGATATGTACAGGTCGGATGAGGTATGTTAAGTACTACCTAATTTCTTATTTTCGAAAAGGAATAGGGAAAAATAAACCCATATCTTCAGAAAATTTATTTTCCGCGTTAAACTATATTGCGAAAATGTCACAGACAATGTAGCGCTCGAGAAGGGTGTTACATCCCACATTTCTTTGGTAGAGTCACAAGCACAAACTTTCTTAAATTTCTCAAGACTGAGAGCACAAATTATGTTGTATCTGGCTTTGTGATTCAGCTCCAATTTTGTTTTTTCTGCAGGTGTCCACTGAGACTTTGGTTTCTCAGTGTTGTCATCATTGTTGGGAATGAATGGACCTTCAGTGATGACATCCCAGAGATCAGAGTTTGTTGATAGGATGAACCATTGGAATCTATCTTTCCAATAGTGTAGTTTTCTCCAATGAAGAATGGAGGTCTTGCCAGGGAAGCTCCTTCAGTCTGGTGACTCCCACTTGAACTAGCTCCCGCAGCCATGTCTATTCTTCAGGTACTTTTCCTCTACACTATTAGATGCTCAACCTAGAGGCTGAGCTCTGATACCAATTGAAATAGACAACTATAAACACGAGAAGCGATGTTGAATTATGTTTATCATACTTTAAAATAAAGTTATAAACTTTTCGCACACAGAAGCTAGGGATAGACAAGTGTTTTTAATTTACAACGCATCAAGGATTAGATAACACTGACAATAGTAACGAATAGTCAATTAATAAAAAAATTACTAATTTGAGGCGGGAATATTACAGTCAGATTACTGCCCCCATGTTTTTCTTGTATTCATTTTTTTCTTTATTATTAATATATTTTAGGTGTGCTACTTGATATATAGGGTTAGGGGTGCCACCATAGTTGGGATGCCTTTCTCTATTGTTATGATTTTGCTTGCCTATTGTTCTTAAAAAAAACAAACTTAAGAAAACATTTAAAATCCCCCACCTTGATGTTCTTACCCAACCATGGAGACCAAGGAAGGTTGAAGAAGATGACAAGAGATGGCGGCGTTTTTGGGAAGATTAATTGGAAAAGGCTCCTCATTTTGCCTTCCATTACCAAGATGAGAGGAAGGATGCATCTTCAAAATCTCCCATATTTCTCCTCTAGGTTTTCTCTTCTGATCCTCTCCAACTCTTTCTTCCTCTTCATTTGTTTTCCATTCCTGGATCCCCCCTACCATTCTATTTTTCAACTTGTTAACACTATCAAAACAACCTCTCTTGATTATTTTTGGGTCCCTAGGGCCTTCCCCATAGTAGGAAAGGTCATTTATGCAAAGATAGACCCATATTCATAACTATTTAGCGATTTGGCACTCCCTTTTGTGTTTAGTGTTATAAATTTCACTCCAACTAGATTATAAAGATCAAATTAGCATTCTAAGACCATAACACTCTAAATTGTAAACCTCTGATTGAGACTTAAAGTATAGTTTACACACTTAAATTTTTCACGATCATTACGAAATCATATATTTATATAAATTATTTCTAAATATCTCATAATTACATAAATAATATTATTTGATTGGATACCCTGACCCTAACTCTGACATTGTTCAGATTGAAGAAAGAAACTTTATCTACCATACTGTTCAATTATTGGAGAGAAACCCAGAAATGTAATATCCATGTTTTAAGGTCTTGTTTATGTGTTTAAGATGCATGTTTATGTGCTTAGGAAATTTTTTGAAAAGTGCGAGATCGATCGGCTTTGAATCGGACGAGAACATCAATTAGGGTTTTTAGGTCAGCATGGAACACTCGATCGTGTAGGGGGCCACACTTGAGTGCCCAGCCACCCCAGCCACATGTCTACACGTGTCAGCACCAGAAGCTACGAGAGGACACGCGTCAATGTTTCTTCCCAACGAAGACTTGAACTGGCTAGCACTCTCAAGCGTGGAGCCAGCGGCGCTTGAGCGCCCGAACGCTGGGCATTCCCACGCTCGAACGTGGGCATCAGTTTTTGGAAAATAAATAAATAAAGTAAACGTAAGTTACCATTTCTTTTAAATTACGAGCAGAAGATAGAAATCAGAGAGCGTAAAATAGAGAGAAAGCAGAGAAGAGAGTGAAAGTTCCGGAGCGAGTTTCGATCAATCCGTTCATCCTATCGCGATTCCGAGTACATTAGCGAGTTCATGGCGACGTCTACTTCTTAACCCAACCTTTCTTTCTTTGCTAAGGCTAAGGTAAGCCTATGCTCTTTTTATTCCGACATGCCGTCGATGACGGTATTGAGGTTTTCTCATAGCTCGATTATCGGTTTCAAGTTCCGTTTTCATATTAGGGTTACATGTGACGTGTGCTTCGTATCCATGTATCCAGGTGAATTTTCGGAGCACTGGGGGTGCTAGTTTTGTGGGTGGAAGATTCGAGGCTTAAGCGGAGGTGTTCGTTTCATGGCTCCAGTGCTAGCTACGTGTTGCTCAGTGGGAGAAAAAAGCCACCTATCACCGGAAATGGATAAGTAGTATATTTTACAATAATGGTGTAGTGCGACCTAAACCCTACTAGTTAGATAGTAATCGACAATGTCAATATCAAATTGACGACTACTTGTGGTACCAATGATGATATAGGTGCCGTTAGGTTGATTTTGTGAATATCGAGGTTGCGTGATTTTACCCATTAAGCTACTTGCTGTGTGCTGTTTGTGTGAACACGTTTAATATGCATTATTTGACTAATTATGATTACATGATTATTTTAATATTATTTTAATTTGTATAACATGTTCAATGTGATAACCTGCTATAATCGTCTGTATGTTTAGTTGACATCTAGGTGATGATATGTACTGCTTTGGAGAGATGCATGTTGGGGAGAGTGTGAATTATGACTTAGATGTGCTTAGCCTAATAAAATATTATTTTATTAGTGATGAGCCTTATGATGTGATCTGGGATATGATATGAGATGATGATGGAAGGTTGAGGCACAAGGAATTGACCCGATACGAGTCGGTGAGACTCATATAGATGCATTGTGTTGATCACAACTGTGTGGGTGGAACACAAGAGGTCAGAGTATTTGATGACGGATATCGGATATCACGAGTCAGTGCCCTCACGTGGAGGTAAGGAAGACTACTGTGATACTGTCGTAATCCTTACCGAACTACTTCGTGTACCCTGTAAGGGTAAGGATGTTATTATTTTTGTTGTGCGACTATTTCCCACCGGTGATGGGGAAATTAGTTTCATTCTTAGAATGAGCACCCTAGTGGGAACTGGGGTGTGCACCAAGGTTGTGGACGTGCCGCTTGGACGACTGAATAATATCCCTAATCAGACGAGGGATGTGTGACAGGATTGTGTGGTGGCCACATCAGCATCAGGATTAGTTGCATGAGCGTAAATGGTAGAGGATGATAACACGTCTCGAGGATGATTGATATTTATATGTGATTCATGTCTACGTGCTATTATTGTATATATGCTATGTACCTTTTTCCTTCTATGATGATAGCTAGTTTGTTATCTCCCTATCCCTTTCTGTGTATGTTTGTTCTTGGTTCACGAAGCAGACCTAGTTGATCGAGATGCCACAGTTGGATCACCCATGGATGACAGGACCTGCGGGCTTTCCACTGATGGGAACCCTTGAGTTGGAGTTTCTTGATGAGAGAGGGTGGAGAGTGGATCCAACCACCTTCTTTACTATATATACGGGTCTAGTTTCTGCTTATGTGATATTTGGAGAGGGACCTCACTTTGGTTTTGAAGGGATGTTCCGCCTTGGACAGACCCTTCCCCTTCCAGTATTTTGGCATCCACCGCCCAGGCCACAGTCGTATCCTTGGGCAGCTCAGGGTTCAAAGATTATAGGTCTTGTTGCAGTGAATCCCTGGGACGATGCTCGCCACAGTGCTCATTACCGACGACAGTTCCAGCATTGTCGCCGTGTGATTATATCCGGTGGCAGCGAGATGGAAGCATCAGGACCATCACCGAGACCACGACAATAGGTGTATAGACGTACGCATGGGGAGAGTCAGGGTAGCTCTAGACATCCACACTAGAGTTTGTGGAGGCTAGTGCGTATGTTATACATAGGTTATGTGTGGCGAGCCCATTTTTAATGTACTTTTGAGTGGGGCTGGGTTTGTGTGGAGAGATGGTGAGGTTTGTCTGTTCTTCAGATCTTTTTCTGTATTTTATTCTATACGATAGTTTGTATTATCGGGACCTTAATGATGGAGTGCCTCTTTGTACTCTTATATATATATATATATATATAATATATCTGTGTGTGTGTAGTGTGATGTTTATGTCCCTGTTCTTTATATTTAAAGTTTTTTATGTCTTCGATGTTTCTGTACTTACGCTTAACGTTTATTTCACGATTAAGGTTTAGTTAATGAGGTTTTCTTTAATGGGACATCGGGTTGTCACATTTGGTGGTATCAGAGCAGTTTGATTCTGTTCAAACTGTGAGGTTAGGGTGTACTAGCCATTTTAGTGGAATCTATATCGGATATCGTCTATGTTTAGAAGTTGGGTAGCGAGTCCGGACGCGATAGTTAACATTTGATCTATATGTATGAAAGGATGTTTTATTATATGTAAACACCGCTGTTACTCCTACTTCTCATCATCCTGCTCTCTTTCCTCTTTCCCTTCCTGTAAGTTTTTATTCCCTCTGGTTATGGATCTAAGATCCGTACCTTGCTGAATAGAAAATAAAAAAAAGAGTTTTTCAGAAGAAATTATTATGCTTAACTGGTTTGGGTACCTTTTAACTGGTAAGGACCTCCGTGTTTATACCTTGGTATGTCTTGTTAAAGCTGTAGCAGTAAGACCTCGTGTGGATGAAGAGGCAGTAAGTCTAATTTGCCGATGCTTGAAGCAAGATAAATCAAAGTATGAATAGTGAGTAGCAGTAAGTCTACTTTGAGGTAGCTTTTGGTTATTTAAGTAAATCCTTTTTTCAAAAGGTAAGGTACAGCTATGGTTAAGTATGATAAGATCTAATGATTTTTTAAATCTTTGTAAAGTTGTTATTTTAAATATTTTTATAAAAAATATTCAGCAAAGTAAGGCTTAGATCTATATCTACTGTTGTGGATATATGCCTTGACAGGTACTGTAGTTTTGATGAATGATAAAAAGGAAAGGTCCAGGAGGACTAAAGTGCAAAAAGCGAAAAGTTATAAAGCAAGAAAGCACAAAGGGCAAAATGGGCATTTCAGTATTTGTATTGTGTGTTTTAGAAAATGTGTGTAAATGGTAAGTAGAGTTCTCAATTTAATATTGGTCTCACACACACACATTTAACATATGCTTAAAAGAATTTATCATGTGTTTTAAAGGGATTAAAATTGACAATTAATCATACTTAATGAGCAATCAATTTCTTAATTGTCAAGTTTTTCAAAATCAATTTTATTCGTGCCATAATCGATTATGGTAATCCAATAATCGATTATGAGTCGAGGTTAAATGATTTTAATTGGTGTTAATGAGTAATTATGACATTAAAGCCGTTGAGTTTGAATTTTGAATAAGAATAATCGATTATGGTTATTGTATAATCGATTATGTCCTCTCTGACTTCAAACGATCTTCAAACAGAAACCCTGTAATCGATTATAGCTTTTTATATAAAAGTCAGTGGACTCATAATCGATTAGTGTAATCGATTATGACTATTCTGTCAAAGTGAGCGCTTCCTGAAATTGGTTTAAATAATCGATTATGAGAATGTAATAATCGATTATGCTGCGACAAAAATGAATTTTAAGAGACTTGACCTAATTTCTTTTGAACTCCTATAAAAGCAAGTTTAGGCAGTCTTCAAAAAGACACAATACACTGCTATATTTTTCACTGTGCTAAAACTCTGATAAACATCTTTTTATACTCTATCTCTTGCACTTTCACATTGACCATATTATATTGAGTATTCTATACACCATATAGGTGGTATTGTAATTGTTCTTCAATTTGTTTATCAGCACTATTAAGAGTGCATATTATTGGTAAGAGTCGTGTGACTCAAATCATTCTTTTCTACACCTAGTTTTTCAAAAGAGGTGATATCTCTTGGGGTGTTCTTGGATGTGATTTCCAAGTGTTTACAAGGGAGGTGATATTCCTTGTGGTTGACAAGAGAGGTGATATCTCTTGGGTTATTGTCTTGAGACTCTTTCACCGGGGGAGGTGATATCCTTGGTCTGTGAGGAGTGCTCTATATTGTAAAGGTTCTAGTTGATCCTGTTAAAAACTAGAGTTGATTGAAATCCCTTGGTCGTATTGCCTTGGGGACTGGACGTAGGCCACGTGGGTAGTTTGTGGCCGAACCAGGATATATTGCTGTGTTCTTTTCTCATCCCTTATCTTTTTATTTCTGCTTTATCTTTTTCAAAACGCTTTTAATTTCACACGTATTTAACAAAGTTGTTTTTCATAATATATTCAAAGGAAAAAGTTTTATATTTGCCAAAGTTTTTGAAAAACACAATTCACCCCCCGCTTGTGTTTGGAGTCACTTGTCAACAACTGTTACTATGGAACCAAAGGAAGGCAATGATATCAGATTAATGAAAATTATGTTATCTCGTTCTTTTTCAAAGCTTTATTTCCGCTCTTCCCAACCTTCTTCTTCATCTCTTCAGGAATCTGATATTCCTACCAATCCAAGCAGTATTTTCCAAGAGGAAATCTGCTTTGAAAATATCAATCAAGATATCGATAATTGGGTAATCCCAAAGATACCCACAAAAGAATTATACAAACCAGAAGGTAACTTTTTTGCTACCTCTGATTATGGTATCAAAACGGTAGAGAAAAATATTCCTATCAATCCAGAGAGTGAGGAATTCCATCTTCTCTCAATGGATACAATCAAGGTTCATAAACAAAAATACAGATACTTACACATAGGATGGGTGCAAGTAGCTGTAAAACCCTTAATCCATGAAGGATTAAATGCATCAATCTTAATGTGCTTAAGAGATATTAGGCACAACAAGTTTCAGGATTCTTTATTAGGCACGATAGAAACTGGCCTAAGTCAGGCACGTTGAGTCTACATGATAGAAATATTCTAGACTCTTTGTTTTTGAATATTAAGATCAATGGCTTAGACATGAAGCCTAGATCTATCCCAGCAGCTTTGCTTTACAGGATTCAATACAAGGTTATGAATTCTTATAATTCTAAAGTTCTTAAAACTAGAACATCGGGAGAGACAACTTTGTTTCTTACTGATGTTACTAAAGCAAACGTTATTGTCCCTAAAATAATCCACTGGAAAGATGTAACTCTACCAGAAAGATGGATTTTGGATGAAGCAGCACCGGCTTTACCAAGGGAAACATCAAACTTTAGCAATATTGTCCAAACTCAATCAGGACAAGTTGAATTAATCTTCGAAAGAAGAAGTTCTTTTAGTTCTATCAGATCTTCTAGTCTTAGGTTAGAAGACTTTAATCTGTCCCTTCAAGACAATCTTTCTCAACCACATGACAAATTCCAAGCATTAATCTTCAGGGATTAGATACATCATCTACTATCCCTAGACCAATTTATCAGACAGAAGATGATCAACGATCAATTCAGTCTCCAACCTTTTCCTCTCTTAATGAATCCTATAATGATTTGTAAGTTCATTATTGATAAGGAATCCCTTCGAAAGGACTTTTACTCTGAGGAATGGAAACCTCAAAGAGAATGGTTCTTACAAGAATATAAGGGAACAACCAAAAATAATATTCAAAAGGAATATCATCAATTTCTTAACAATGTTAAGACAAATGTTTTATTTTTTGACTGGTTTCATGCTTATGCAGTCAAAAATCAAATTAACTATCCTTGGAAAATAAAGATAGATGTTGATAAAGCCACTAATGTCATTACAGTATGGCATTTCAAATGCCGACTTAGTCAAAACAGTTACCTCCAAATAACTCTTTCCAACTCCCTGGTGTTAAAGATCCTAACACCAACAAACCAATAATGGCCGCTCCTTTCAAAAATAAAAATGCTGATGAAGAGATTTCGGCTCATGACATTAACAAATTAATGGAGCAATCAAACTATACAAACAAGTACCTACAAGTGTTAGGGGAACATATTATCAAAAAAGATGTATCCACCGATGCATCTACTTCCGGAATTAAGGAAGAAATTCCTTTAGAAAAACCCCTGTTTAAACCTTTCAAGGTCAATAAGAAGGTCAAAGAAAGTTTACAACTCCTTTTTACCTTGATATAAAAAGGGAAAAACAAGAATTAGTCGAAAAAATAAAATAATTAAGTGTTCCAGAGTCTCCATCTAGTACTCAAGAAGGACGACCCTTAATAAGGGGCAAGGAACCTATCAAAGATCCAACCATAAATGTCATAAATGAAGATGGCTCAGAAACAAAATCTGTGGCCAGTACTTCTAAATCCAACTCAGTAGAAAAACCTTTGATCAATAAACCTTTGATCAATATGAATCCAGTCTATACTCAACCCTGGAAAAAGCCAACAAAACTCTATTACCCTAGAGCAACTCCTTCGGATTTGCTCCTTGAAGAAAAGATTTCTGCTCTCAAAAGCTTCAATGCTAACAACATCTATGAATGGAATATAGATGGTCAAATGGAATATCAAATCCTTCAAACTATGCAGCACATGACCATGATGGCTACTACATATCAAACCGCGAATGAATGCTCAGAAGAAGCCATTTGCAATATTTTGGTTGTTGGTTTCACAGGCCAACTAAAAGGTTGGTGGGATTATTCTTTCTCTGATATACAGAAAGAACAAATGTTTACGGCAATCAAAACTGACACAAAAGGAAATCCCATCTTTGATAATGACGGTCAAACAATTCCAGATGCTGTCAACACCTTAATCTTCTCAATATGCAATCACTTTATGGGCAGTTCTTCCACTTGGAAGGATAGATCTGCTGATTTACTGTCCAATCTTAAGTGTAGATCTTTATCCAGTTTTAGGTGGTACAAAGATACTTTCCTAACTAGGGTTTACACTAGAGAAGATTGCCAGAATAAATTCTGGAAAGAAAAGTTCACCGCTGGTCTCCCAACATCTTTAGGTGATCTTGTTGAAGATGAGCTTATAGCCCAATCTCCAGATGGAAATATTCCATATGAGCAATTGAGTTATGGACAACTCATTGCAGTCACCCAAAAAATAGGGGCAAGACTTTGTAAGGAAGACAAAGTCAGAGACCAATTCAAAAAAGAGAAAGCCGCGAAAGGGTCTTTCTGCGAACAGTTTGGTATACCCCCTTGTCCCAAAGACAAATCCAAACCTTCTAAAAAATATGAAGGTAAACCCCAAAAGACTAAGTATACCAAGTATACTAAGTATAAGAAAAACAAACATTTTCACAAACCTAAACCAGAGTTTAAACCGAAGGAAGTATCTGGTGATAAGTCTTCCAAGAAAGCGGTTATCTGTTATAATTGCGGCAAACCTGGCCATATCAGTAAATACTGTAGGCTAAAGAAAAAGATTAAAGAGTTAAATTTTGAACCATCAGTTGAGGAATAGCTGAATAATCTTTTGATTCAATCAGATACTACAGATGAATCAGATGGTGATTTTTCTGAAGATCTAAATCACATTCAACAAGATGATATTGGAATCCTTAGTTCCGATTCATCTCCAGAAATTAATGTCCTAACTAAGGAGCAAGATCTCCTTTTTGAGGTTATTAATTCAATTTCTGATCCAGATGAAAGACGGAAATATCTGGATAAGCTTAAGTCTTCCATGGAGTCCTCAACGGAGAAGGATCCCAGAAACAAAGGAAAAGTTATTGTCAAAGATCATTTTGACTTTAAATAGATCCTTAAAAGGCTTGAAGCTACCCAACAAACTAAACCCGTAACAATTCAAGATCTCCAACAAGAGATTAAGAATTTGAAACAAGAGGTCAAAGAGATCAAATAGGAACAATCTGTTCATAAGTTGATTCTGTCACAATTAGCAGAAGCCCAAACTGATGATTCTGATTTAGAAGAAAAACCTGAATCAAGTATCATCAAGGATAGCGAGCAAAATAATCCTACTAACATTCCAGAAGGCAAAGATCTAGAAGAAGATCAAGCATTCTTAAATTTAGTCAATCAGTTAAAGATTCAAAAGTTCCATATCAAGATCAAAATTATTATTGGAGAATTTGTTCTTGATTCTACAGCGCTTTTTGATACAGGTACTGATTCAAATTGTATTCAGGAAGGATTAATTCTTACCAAATATTTTGAGAAGACTTCTGAGAAATTAAGTACAGCTAATGGTTCTAAACTTAGAATCAATTACAAGCTGTCAAAAGCTTTGATAGAAAATCAAGGTCTTCAAGTTGAGACCCCCTTTCTGTTAGTCAGAAATCTAAAAAATGAAGTGATTCTTGGAACTCCGTTCATAAGATCACCTTTTCCCCTTTCCATTACACATGATGGAATTACAACTCAACATTTGGGAAAAGATATAGTTTTCCCTTTTATCAGAAAACCAATCATTCGAGATCTGAATTTTCTCGATTGCAAAATTAACCAAATCAATTTCTTGAAAGAAAAAATTTCTTTTAAGAATATTAAGTTACAGTTACAACAACCAAACATCAAAAATAGGATCCAAATCCTATCTGATGGGATTCAAAAATCTATCTGTTCTGATTTGCCAACAGCTTTTTGGAATAGAAAGAAATACGTTGTAGACTTGCCTTATGAACAAGATTTCAATGAAAGACAAATCCCTACTAAGTCTAGACCTATCCAAATGAATCATGAACTTCTTAGGTATTGCCAGAAGGAGATTAATGATTTCTTGAAAAAAGGATTGATTAGGGAAAGCAAATCTCCCTGGTCTTGTTCAGCTTTTTATGTTAATAAACAAGCAGAAATTGAGCGAGGTACACCCCGCTTAGTGATCAATTACAAACCTTTAAATCAAGCTCTTAGGTGGATTAGATATCCAATTCCTAATAAAAAGGATTTGTTTAGCCATCTAAATTCGGCTAAAATATTCTCAAAATTTGACATGAAATCTGGTTAATATCAGATAGAACTCAAAGAAAGTGACCATTACAAAACAGCGTTCACTGTTCCTTTTGGGCACTACGAATGGAATGTAATGCCCTTTGGACTCTAAAATGCTCCTTCAGAATTCCAGAGAATTATGAATGAGATTTTCAATCCATATTTAGACTTTACACTCATCTACATTGATGATGTTTTAGTCTTTTCTCAATCCGTTGATCAACACTTCAAACATGTGAAAATTTTCATAGGAGTAATTAAAAGAAATGGTTTAGCTGTGTCTAAAACCAAAGTCAGTCTTTTCCAAACAAAAATTAGATTTCTTAGTCATAACATTTACCAAGGAACTATTATTCCAATCAATAAGGCAATAGAGTTTGCGGACAAGTTTCCAGATCAAATAATTGACAAAACTCAGCTTCAGAGATTTTTAGGATGTCTCAATTATGTTGCTGATTTTGTTCCAAACCTTAGTAATATAATCAAACCTCTTCACAATCGTCTAAAGAAGGAACCTCCTCCTTGGACAGACGAACACACAAAAGTTGTTCAAATTATCAAATCTCAGATAAAGAATCTTCTATGTCTTTATCTTCCTAACCTCTCTGCCTACAAAATTGTTGAGACAGATGCTTCTGACATTGGTTATGGCGGTATTTTGAAACAAAGAATTCAGGAAAAGAGCATATCATTGCATATACTACTAAACATTGGAATTCTACTCAACAAAATTATTCTACTGTCAAGTAAGAGATTTTGGCATATGTATTTCAAAATTTCAATCTGATTTACTTAATCAAAAGTTTTTGGTTAGAGTAGATTGCAAATCTGCAAAAGATATTTTACAAAAGGATGTTAAAAATTTGGCATCAAAACAAATTTTTGCCAGATGGCAAGCAATATTAAGTACTTTTTATTTTCAAATTGAATTTCTCAAAGGCTCTTCCAATTCTCTTCCTGACTTTCTTACTCGTGAATATTTACAGGGTAGGTAAAAGAGTGAGAGTGGTAGAAATGCCAAGAACATCAACTTCCTCTGTCAAGGGGAAGGGAAAAGGAAAATTAGTCCTTGCTGGACTACAGCGCCAAGGTGCGCCAAAAGAATCTGGGTCATTGACCAAATCTGGGTCGTCAACCCAGAAACCAAAAATCAATCTTGGGTCACCAACCCAACCTGGGTCATCAACCCAGCAAACCACCAAACAGTCAAAAGAAGACTATGGTATCCCAATTCAAACATTGTTAGCCTTTCAAAATCAAGGCCTAACAAAACTCCCTCAAGGAACTTGGGGAGACAGAGTGGAGCAAGAATCTGGATCTCCACCCCCTCTCAAAGACCTAATCAAAGAGCTAGCCCAAACAGCTACTCCTTTAAATGTTGTCAAACCTGATACAAGATTATCAACAGACAACACTCAAACCCAAACCTTTGCAACTCAATAGGTTGCTAAAAATCAAACTCAATTTGTTGTTCAAATGGAACCTAGATTTTGGGATAACAACCCTAACAAAGTTCCTGCCAAAATCTTTCAAAATGGTTCTCATTTTCAAAAAACACAATCAAACAAAAACAGAAATTTCTATGAGTTTATTTTGATTGACACTGATTCAATCTCGATTAAACATTATCGGGATCCCAAGGATCAATCAACATACACTCATTCAACTTTCCAGATTTTAAAGGTTTTAACACCTGAGCAATTTGGAAAGAACTTGAATGTTTTCAAAAAAATTTCTCAAACTTTTGATCCCATTGGTTTTAATTACTGGGATTACCAAGCAGCTTGGTACAATGTGTTTTGGTACCAAAACAATCAAAATAAACATTTTTGGTTGATTTATTTCAAGAAGATGTCAATTACAAATTTCCCCAGTGGTTTATCCATTAGTGGAGAATTTTTGGTCCGATCAAAAAATTTCTTCCACC
Source organism: Echinosophora koreensis (assembly GCA_035048595.1). Taxonomy (NCBI): domain Eukaryota; kingdom Viridiplantae; phylum Streptophyta; class Magnoliopsida; order Fabales; family Fabaceae; genus Echinosophora; species Echinosophora koreensis. Next base: position 4,325,373 of record JAPCYP010000043.1, on the reverse strand, counting down.
AGATCTTCTAGAAGGATATCAAACATTTGAAAAATACTTTGACAACAAGGAGAACCCATTTCCGGTCAATTTGGTATTTTTCTCAAAATTTTCCCTTGCATGGGTGTTCAGTTGGCAATACAAGTATCAGAAGCAAGAGCTTTATCCTGGTATTTTGCCAATTCTGCAAAGATCAACATATGTCAAATGGTGGGCACAGTTTAACTATGCAACAGCCACCAGTGACAATGTTAAAATATGGTTCCAACAAAATCCTAAATGGATGAAGGCCACCAATCCAGAAGCCTGCGAGTTTCTGAATCAAAAGTCTCAAATTATTTCAGCCTTAGCTGGAACCAAGTCCAAAGAAAGTTTCCTTAAAAATATGGAAGCTATTTTGAAGATGGCAAAGCAAGAGTTAGCTTCACCATCAAAAACAGCAAAGTCTTCCACAAAAAAGCTTCCCCAGTCTGACGAGGAAGATGAAGACCAGGAGGACTTAAGTCAATTTTCCGACCCATTCTATCAAAATGAAGATGATTGTTATGGGATCGACACCACAGTCAATCTGAGTGACGATGAATAGTTCCAGTCACCAGTCAATCAAAACAGTTTTGCCGACAGCTACAGTCCCCATCATGATACCGGCACTGTTCTCACCTGCACTGTTCATTGCCACAGTCGCAGCTCCAGTCAAGTTACCGGCGTTGTTCATCAATAGTTGCAATAGTATAGGTTTCTGTTACCGGTACTGTTGTAATAGTAAATTTTCAATTTTCTATAAATAGGATGCCAGGCTCAGTTGTTAAGCATCCAAAGTTTTAGAGAGAGAAGCTCTGAGTACTCTGAATAGTGAGTTATTCAGTTCTTCTTCTTCCTCTTTTCTTTCTTTCAATCTTGTAGTTTTCAATCTTTCAATCTTATAATCTTTTCAATCAATAAACTTATGGTTTAAAAGTATCCCTTCTCCCTCCACGGGTCCTGGTGAGGCTCTGCCTCCGCTCCGGTTTCTTTTATTTTTCCAGATCTTGGTCGGTTCTACCGCCTTTCTGGGTTTATGCTTTAAATTTTATATTCTCTGTTTTAATCTACAGTATCTGTTTTTATTGTTTAATGTTTTAATTTCCATATTTTAATTATTTTGTTTTACTATATGTAAACACCGCTGTTACTCCTACTTCTCATCATCCTGCTTTCTTTCCCCTTTCCCTTCCTGTAAGTTTTTATTCCCTCTGGTATCATATATATATATATATATATATACACACACACACACACCTGTTTTATATAATATTATATGTCATATTAGTGTGAGCTAATGATTTCTTTTACAAGATCATAGCTCGAGTTAGAGGACGAGGTGGACGTGGTGGTGGTAGAGCCACAGATAGAGTTGCCGGAGATGACAACGGAGAGACCTCACATACAAGAGGTAAAAGTGGTGGAGGTGAGTTAGCTGAGACTCTCCAGACCATATGGGAGTTGGCTACAGCTATGCTACAGCAGACGCAGCAGAATTCTCAGATGCTGCAGATGACCAGAGAGCAGCAGGAGCAACAGAACCAAAGGAGAGCAGCAGAGACTGAGGATGCTGGGATGGCTACCTTCCTGAAAGGGAATCCACCATAGTTCAGAGGTGATTATGATCCTGAGAGGGCAGAGTGGTGGATACAGGAGTTGTAGAAATCTTTGACACCATGCACTGCAGAGAGGATAGGAATGTGACTTATGCCGCCTTTGTGTTGACTGGTGGAGCTGAGGCATGGTGGAGAGGGAAGAGGAGGTTGTTAGAGGCATAGGGACGGATCATCACGCGAAAGTTATTCAGAGAGTGCTTCCTTGAGAAGTGCTTCCCGCATCTGGTTCGACGCGAGAAGGAGAGGGAGTTCATGAGTCTTAGGTGTTGGTGTAAGCCCTAGTGGCCAATATGTTTTGAATAGATCATCATTTGTATCATTAATTCGATCATATATGCGATATATGAATAATGCATTCATTTATTATGTTATTAGTTTATAGCATAATAAAGTCCTTAGAATAAGTAGTTCATTCAATAACTTAATCGTGAGACCTTATTGATTAATAGAATGTTATTCTTAAATATTGGTAGTCAAGTATTATTGTTAATTAGGACGACAATAATACATAGAGACTTTTGTGTGAGTAGATTGATGACCACTGATGGGGTTTCCTATACATCGTCTTTGTACTCTTATGTTTAGATATATATGTGTGTATGTGTGCGCGCGCGCGCGTGTGTGTGTGTGTGTGTGTGTGTGTGTGTGTGTGTGTGTGCGTGCGTGCGTATGTGTGTGTGTGTGTGTGTGTGTGTGTGTGTGTGTGCGTGCGTGTGTGTGTAGTGTGATGTTTATGTCCCTAGTCTTTATATTTAAAGTTTTTTATATCTTCGCTGTTTCTGTACTTACGCTTAACGTTTATATTGCGATTAAGGTTTAGTTAATTAGGTTTTCTTTAATGGGACATCGGGTTGTCTCATTTGATGGTATCAGAGCAGTTTGATTCTGTTCAGACTGTGAGGTTAGGGTGTACTGGCCATTTTAGTGGAATCTGTGACACCCGGGGCCGATGATGGCAGGGAGTGGTCGCCGGTGCAAGAAGGCACGGACAAGGAGCGGCTCCTAGCAGGCTTCTAGGCGGAAGGACACATGAATTAATCGATTACACACCAGAATAAGAGGGATCCTGAGACTGTGCAGGTATGGGACTATACAGTTGAGGATGACTTATATGAATTGATTTGCACTACTTATACCAACAAGAAGCATCTTCTTTTCGGGAGCCCATCACTTAAGAACTCCATAGTTAAGCATGTTTGACTTGGAGCAATTCTGGGATGGGTGACCTCCTAGGAAGTTTTCCCAGGAAGCGTGTGAGTGAGGACAAAGCATGCTGAAAAGACCCGTGTTGGTTTGTGTAGGCAGTCCTCAATCCATAAAGCAGCCAGGGATGTTACAAATGATATCAGAGCGGCACCTCTCCCAGTATGGTTTGGTTTTGGGGACGAACCAAGCCGAAGCTGGTGGGCATGTGACACCCGGGGCCAACAAGGGCGGGGAGTGGTCGCCATTGCAAGAAGGCACGAACAAGGAGCGGCTCCTAGCAGGCTTCTAGGCAGAGGGACACATGAATGAATCGATTACACACAGAAATGAGAGAGATCTTGAGACTGTGTAGGTATGGGACTGTACAGTTGAGGAAGACTTATATGAATTGATTGGTACTACCTATACCAGCAAGACGCATTTGCTTTTTCAGAGCACATCACTTAAGAACTCCATATTTAAGCATGCTTGACTTGGAGCAATTCTGGGATGGGTGACTTCCTGGGAAGTTTTCCCAGGAAGCGTGTGAGTGAGGACAAAGCACGCTGAAAAGACCGTGTTGGTTTGTGGGGACAGTCGTCAATCCATAAAGCAGCCAAGGATGTTACAGAATCCACATCAGATATCTTCTATGTTTAGAAGTTGGGTAGCGAATCTGGACGCGATAGTTAACATTTGTATGGCATAATATATATATATATATATATATATATATATATATATATATATATATATATATATATATATATATATACACACACACCTGTTATATGTAATATTATATGTCATATTAGTGTGAGCTAATGATTTTTTTTTTACAGGATCATGGCTCGAGGTAGAGGACGAGGTGGATGTGGTGGCGGTAGAGCCATAGATAGAGTTGCTGGAGATGACAACGGAGGGACCTCGCATATAGGAGGTACAAGTGGTGGAGGTGAGTCAGCTATGACTCTCCAGACCATACGGGAGTTGGCTACAGCTATGCTACAGTAGACGCAGCAGAATGCTCAGGTGCTGTAGATGACCAGAGAGCAGCAGGACCAGCAGAACCAGAGGAGAGCTGTAGAGGCTGAGGTTGCAGGGAAGACTGCCTTCCTAAAAAGGAAGCCACCATAGTTCAGAGGGGACTATGATCTAGAGAGGGCAGAGTGGTGGATACAGGAGTTGGAGAAGATCTTTGACACCATGCACTGTAGAGAGGATAGGAAGGTGACTTATGCCGCCTTTGTGTGGACTGGTGGAGCTGAGGCATGGTGGAGACGGAACAGGAGATTGTTAGAGGCAGAGGGATGGATCATCACATGGGAGCTGTTCAAAGAGTGCTTCCTTGAGAAGTACTTCCCGCGTCTAGTTAGGCACGAGAAGGAGAGGGAGTTCATGAGTCTTAGGTGTTGGTGTAAGCCCTAGTGGCCAATTTGTTTTGAATAAATCATCATTTGTGTCATTAATTCGATCATATCTTTATATATATAAAAGGAAGAAGGTCTAGGGTTTCTTTAGGGTTTAATTGGGATAAATTGGTAAAATGAATAATCCCATAAGGATAGTTTGGTACATTAACCTGGGGATTTGGGATAATTTGGTAAATTAAATAATGCCATAAGAATAGTTTGGTACAATAACTTGGGGATAATTTAAAACTATAAACAAGTATAGGGTTTATTGATCGACACCTTTTTTTTTATTGTAATTTGAATAAAGAAATTTTATTCAGCTATGCCCAAATAAAACGAAAATTAATTGCCATTCATTTGCAAATAAAAAAATTTATTTAGCTATACCTAACTAAAACGTTGCATTCTATTGCCATTCATTTGCCTTTTGAAATATCATCTGCATTTGGGCTTTTAAGTTCATTACAAATAAAAACTCAATCATCAGATTCCCAAAAAATTACATAAAAAAAAGGGGGGGGAAAAACTAATGCAACCTTTGGGATCATATCAATTACGTTTGGTTGTGATGATAGAAAAGTAACATTAATTCCATTGAGGTCTAGGTACTTATTTCCAACCAAAGAGTGGGAGAGATTATTTTCTAGCTTGCCATTGGAAATAGAAAAGAGTCAAAAGAACCATCTCCTTCACCAAAGGACTCCTGAGCAAATAATCATCTCATGCCATGGTAATGTCAAAATCTTCCTATTCATTTGTATACCCTATTCAATTTGTTTTCCAAAAAAAAAAAAAAAACACTACTCTCTCTGTATCAATTTGTTCTTCTAACATGCAGTATAAGTAGGCGCTCACATTCTAATTCTGAAGGGAGTAGACACTATTGCACCGAGGTAAGCCTCATGCACTTCTTAGGCCAATCCAATTATACAGAACAAGCTAGGGCCCTTGCTTCAATATTTTTTCCAATCAATTTGTTGTAACTACATACCTACGAATTACTTTGAGTTTCTTGGTTTCCCACAAATACGACATGGTGCGGATGAAAAGAACTTAATTGGTATGTAACTTTTCCCTTTATATCATAGTGAATTTTTTATATAATGTATATTTAAGTTACTTTTTAAATGAATTGCTAAATAATGTATTGTTAGATGTCATTGGACATATTGTGGACAAGACCGAGATTAAGGAAGTTAAGAAAAACAGCAAGAAAAACATACTCATGAACATTATACTTGAGGATCTAGAGTAAGCTAACTCATTTTTGGATATTACAAAATAAATAATTTTATTAATTTTGTTGATATCTTTGCTTTAAAATTTCTTTGTCGTATAATATATATTTTATTTCTTTTTCATAATATTTATTTATTTAATTTTGTTCATATATATTTGATATATGAATAAGGCATTCATTTATTATGTTATTAGTTTATAGCATAATAAAGTCCTTAGAATAAGCAGTTTATTCAATGAGATATTAAGTACATGACTTAATCGTGAGACCTTATTGATTAATAGAATGCTATTCTTAAATATCCGTAATCGAGTATTATTATTAATTAGGACGATAATAATACATAGAGAGACTATTGTGTGAGTAGACTGATGACTGTAACACCTCTTCTTGTTACATTACATATAACAATTATACGCATCTAATTATTATATATGTATCAGAATATACAAATCTCATAGGTTTTGAAAACTCAATATAAACTTTATTTACATGCTTATTTTTATTACAATAAATTTACATTTATACATCAAATATATAAAAATACATAAACTTGATTACTTTGTCATGTCACTGGGTAAACTAACTACTTCTCATATTCTCCCATTTCTTCACCTTCACTGTCTCCATTTAATCCTTACTAAACCTGCATCCACATCTGATTGCACTACTAAAGTGAGACGACGTCTCAATGAGGAACTACAATCATTTTAATAAAACAGCAGCACAACCAGCCAGAGGAACTCCGGAAAATCCCCTCAAGTTATTATTAAAGCTAAGCACATGGCAACATATGGCTCATTATAGAAATTCTTTTATACTTTTACATAATACCTTATCATAAAATACCTTTATGCTTTCATATCAAAATTTATACTTTTAATAAAACATCATATCATAAGAAACATCATAAATGTCATTATAACACCACAAGCTTAAACAAAACATCATATTATAACATTATAACATCATAAACTTTAGCAAAACATCATGAATAACATTTTAACCTTATAACCTAGGGAATGAATCCTCAACCTCTATGGTACGTGAGCTCACTATCTAGCAGGGCGGCCCTCTACCTTACCTCAATGCAAATGTTATAAATATACCCTCAACATCACAATAGTCTCATTCCCTTACCTTCTAACCTTAAGTAATCTAATAAAACGTTATCTTAAACATTACCTCCAAACATCTCATGTAAAGCATCTTCTTCATAAACATATATCATTATAAAGCATAATAACTTAAACATTTTCAAACATACAAAATCCTTTATTTCCTTAAGGAACATTCTTCATAAAACATATACCTTTAATATTTCAAGTAATTGGACCAACATCTAAAAAAATAGCTCAACATTAATAAATTATTAGTTCAATCATTTCATCAAACACCTTAGGGGCTATCACTTATTCTCCCAAAATGAGTAACTTTTAAGAACATAAATACTCATAAAACTCATTTTTAGTGTCTACTTCTCATAGTTATCAAGAGATCCACAAAATTGAATAAGGGTTTTGTTATTATAAATTCCTTAAATCTTCCTTTAAAATACAATCTTGGAGAATAGACCACATGAAGGTATAAAACTTCATAGACATCACAATCAAACATCCCCAAGCATAAAATCCATCAAATCTTCTATAACTTAGAGGGGTTTAAGGGATTGTATTTCCTCACCTTACAAGGAGACCTTGAACTCTAAAACTTCTTTCTTCTCTTCATCTCCTTCTTCTTCTTTCCTCCATCTCTTTGTTCTCCATCCTTCCTTGTAGCTTGATCCTCCTTTATTCTTTGTATTCTCTTTGATTTCCTTCATTTTCCATCATTTCTTATCACTAAAAATATAATCGATTATGTGGTATATAATCGATTATATGATGTTTGTAAGTCATTTTGCTGTTCCAGAGAACCCATATTCGATTATACCTAGCAAAATAATCGATTATATCATTAAAAATTCAGTTTTTAATCATTTTAATAATCTATAATCACCCTTAATCCTTCAAGTCATCCTTAGAACTTAAACTCAGACCTAGATAAAGGTCTTCAAAACATCGGGCTGTTACATACTCCCCTCCTTGAAGAAATTTCATCCTTGAAATTTGACTCGACTTATTTTCTCAACATGTTCCTCTACCTCAAATTTTCATCATTTTAAACTTCATTCATCAAATAACTTGATCAAAGACATCGTTACTCCTTGACACCTTTATTTTCCTCTAATTCTCCAGATCTCTTTCTTTGTTTTATTAGACAACTTCTTACTTATCTTGTACGTGGAAAAAATCTTCACCTGGTTTATCAGATTTCACTGATAGTTCTTGTAACACCCCGATTTTTACTGTTCCTTAATATCGGTAAATATATACGTATATTTGTTTATATTTTTATCCGAGACCTAGAAAATGATTTTGAATAAAACAAAATCATATGTTTCATTTCGGGCAGCATCGAATATGGTTATTTCTTCTACTTATTTAACAGGCAACTTGTCTAAAAGGCATATGTTATTCTCTGTTCAAGAGTTATATGTTTTGAGATCTTTCAAGGTCACTGGAAAGCATAGAAGTAGCCCTGTTATCATACCTGTTTGCTTGATTTCTCCAGATTGTGGTTGGACAAAAATAAACTTTGATGGTGCTGCAAAGGGGAATCCGGGTCCAGCAGGTGGTGGTACAATTTTTAGAGGAAAAAATGGATCCATTCTTGGCTGTTTTGCTGAGTTTTATGGCAATTGTGATGCCTTTCAAGCTGAGTTACTGGTGGTTATGACTGCTGTTTACATAGCCATTGAAAAAGGTTGGAATAAGTTATGGATTGGGTGTGATTCATCTCTTGTTGTTCAAGCTTTTTCAGCTCCTAAAATTGTCCCTTGGACCTTAAGAATCAAATGGCGTAATTGTTTGCTAGCAGCCTCAAATTTGTCTCCCAAGATCTCTCATATCTTCAGAGAAGGGAATACTTGCGCAAATAAATTAGCATCTTTTAGTGTTTCTTCATAGTGTTTCACTTGGTGGGATCAAGCTCCTACTTTTATTCAGGCTGTTTTTTTTTCATAATAGATGGGGTTTGTCTATGTATAGATTTAAGTAACTATTTTTTATCTACATGGGTTTGGTCTTGTCCCCCCATGTTTTTGTATTCTTTATTTTTTTTATTTTATCAATAAATTTTGGGTATGTTGCAAGTGATTGATAAAGCTTGAGGTGCCAACCTAGTTGGAATGTCTTGTCTTTATAGTGATGCCTTTGCATGTCTTTCGCTTAAAAAAAAATTCATATTTATACTCTACTTTATCGTATAGGGTTATGGTGAAAATTTAGGTTTGGAATTCAGGCGGAACCCGATCTGTGTTTTTCACTGACAGTAAAAGTTTACTGATCAGAAAACCTAATTTGGACTCGTGAACGAAACGGTTTAGGTTTATAATATTTTTCCAACGATATTGGTTATTTTGAAAATTCTCAAAATAAATAAGTTATTATACCTTATTCGGGCGCATCATCAACAAACGAGTAATTGATGGAGTCGAGAACGGAAGTGCGGAGACAAAACTGGACTCCAGATGATGTGACATCTTGCCACCTAGGATGGTCACCTAGCATTTATGAACCATAATGATGACACCAAAATATCGTGATATTTATTCTAATGAAAAGACCAAAATGCCCTTGGTCTTTAAGTGGAATTTCAAGAGTATCCCTAAGTGAATTGTGACCAAAATACCCTCCCACCTACTCAATTTCGTGCAGCCCCTCCACTAAACCAAACTCATTTCATTTTGCTTTCATTTCATCATTTTCCTCTCAAAAACCCTATTCGGGTAAACAACGGAACCGGACACGAATGTGCAGGGATATACCGGGGGGTGTGACACCCTTCTACCTAGTAGGTTATAAGACATTTAATATAAAAACAATTAAATAAAAACATGCAATTTATAAAATAATTAAAACATGTGTCCATGGGTAGAAAAGTCCCACATGAACAGGTTCACAACGCGGAAAATATAAACCAAGTTTAAAACAATTAACATAACAAATAAACAACCCAACCCCGATGTCACAAATCAGAGCTGGTATAACCATTCCGGAAAATCATGTCCTCAGAATACAACTGAAATAACTAACTAACTGAACATAAAAACAAGCCCAAACTATGAGTAGCGGCTCCTCAGAGTCACTCCTCTCCGGGCTGCTCGTCATCCTTTGCATGGTGCCAATCAGGCCAACAACAAACAAACAAGCAACATAGGGAGTAAGAATCATGTAACCATAATAGCAAGGAGGTAGGAAGTAAAGTAAAACATACAAACATGGCACTAGCGTAAGCATACATCAAATCATGTAAACGTACATCAACATCATCAACGTCAATCATGCTATGTAGTGCAATGCAGTCCTACTCCGCTAAACCAACAATGCATGTGGATCCACTAAACTCGGGATGGACGACTTCGGAGTTAAATATCCACATTGAGAATCGACTCAACACCGGAGAATCTACTCCTTGGATAGCCAACGCATCAAACCAACGAATGCCTCATCACGGGGGCGCAAGGAGAATCTATTCCAACCGTGGATGGCCAGATCGCCGTACTCTAGGACGACCTCCCCTACGTCGAACATCCCTCAACAACAACTCTGATGCAATACGTATGCAACACAACAACAACGGCAAACGCCATCTCCATAACTCCGACGGAATCAACCGTAGACAACAGCGGAATTGACTGTAGTGGAATCTACCGCAACAACTTGCCTCTCGGAATCTACCTGAGGAATTTAGCGGAATCGACCGCAACACTTGGGGCAAACTCTCGGCCACCAAAGTACAACAACAACACCTTAGACCCAAACCGCGGGGTCGAGGCTTCCTTGGCCAAAAAGCACCAAGGCATAACTCATCAGCTTGCAGTAACCCAAAAGGGTATCGACTTATCAAACTCAACACCTCACCATCTCATCATCTTTGTTATCTTTGGTAAACATTAGCCAAGTTGTCTAATCCTTATCTTTGATTAGTTATATCAACTTATCATCATCCAGGAAATGGGATTTGAAACCCTTTAAAGTTCTTTGAAACCCTTTAAAGTTCTTTAATTCTGATTCTGTCCAGGAGGGGTGAGTATGGTCGTGCTTAAACCCTAGCACGGTCGTGCTTAACACGTGAAGGGCGTGCTGCCGTTTTAAGTGAAGCACGATCGTGCTCTTTGTCCTGAACGGCCATGCTTACTACGCGGCCATTTTCAAGAATTCAAACCGGGACCATGGTCGTGCTCCCTATTCAGCACAGTCGTGCATTGACCGTGCTCAATGCACGACTATACTGTTCTGGGCAGAACCTGAGTCCGAGGCTTTAACCAAATTTTAGGGTTAATTAGTCCTTTAAACCTAATACGATTTTAAGCCTAATTAACCAGTTAATGTTTTAAACATTTTATCCACCAACTCAACATTCATAGCATCAACTATGCAGCCAACATATCAACAACCAATAACATATTAATAACAACAATTAACAAATTAACATCATGCTCATACTCAACATAACTTAATCATCAAAAACATGGAGCATATAACATATCATCATAGTCTTTAAATCATACAATAAACATACAGCAACGGGGTTATGGGAACCCCTTTACTTTACTCTAACCCCAAGCCTATGAGTACACTACCCTTCTCCCCATACCTAGATTGAAGGTAGCTCTAACAACGGTCCTAATGGCAAACTGGTCCCAAACCTCGAACGGCTTACACTGGTACAAAACCTTGGATCAATAGAACACACCAACGATTAGTTCCCAATTCAATATAATGAAAGGAAACATAGAAAGGGAAGAAATGTTACCTATATACTTGACACAGATAAGCTAAAGGTCTCCCAAGAGTCTCCAACACTCAAGAATTGATTGTGTTAGCAGAAAAAGGGAGAGAAACTCTTCTGGAAGCAACAGGGTAGCAGCAGCCGTCAAAAATAGGGTTATGACGTTAACCCTAGGTTCTGTGTGAATTTTCATCCCAAAACTTCCCCGTAACCTTATAAAAATAAGTATGACAAGGAAATGACCTTAGTTTATCCAAAGTCATTTTCTAAATCTCGGATAAGAATATATTCATTTATATAATTATTACCGATATTAGAAAGCCGAAAAAATCGGGATGTTACATACTACCCCTCTTAAAAAAAATTCGTCCTCGAAATTTCGTGACTCGAAACTCGATAGGATCTGATCTGTCTCTCACAAGAAAGTATAGGAAAGAATTTCATCAATTTGAAAAGAATACAAGAATATCTAGTATGTAAAAAGATTCTTTAATAGGTTCGTGAGTGTAAAAATGCATCGCGAATACATATTTACAACCATGACTCTAATTAAAGTTCCTTCTTTCACAAGAATTTTCCTGCCAACAGTTCAAAAGAACAACAGTCCGACAAGAATTCAGACTGAATCACTTTTTACCAAAGGTAAAAGTGACTAGACTAATTCACAACTTTAAGAAAAGAAAAGATCTGACCCAAATGGTCACAACAATCAAAAAGAAAAGGGAACTCGAATAAATTTCTTCAAGAAACCTTTATTTCCAAAAAGTCATACATGACATACATCTACCGAAAAGACTAATAACATAGGAGACCCTAGAGAGTCAAATACTCAAGGGTGTCAAAAGACGATTATACTTAGAATTCCATTACAAACTTATAATTATAGGTTATCAACGTACATACTTCATACTTCATACATAGGATTCTTATACTTAACAACATCTTCTATAAGACTTTCAAGCTGTGAAGTTTTCCTCACTACTTCTAATTATCAGATGGTGAAGCTCCAGCGCCACACACGGTGTAGACTCTTCCCTTTGTCGCGGGTCTACCAGTCCTTGAGGTGTTATTGGCAATTGGTCCACGATTAGGCGCATTGCAATCCTTCGCCAAGTGTCCCACTTGATCACAGTTGAAACACTTAACCCTCCTCACAGGGCAAGTATCCCTCATATGTCTTGTATCTCCACAGTGAAAACATCTTCTAACTGGGCCTTGACTTTGATTCTGTTGGTCTCCACTTCCCAATGCAGCAAAATTAGGACGATATTGTTGTTGATTCTGATTATTTCCCGGTGGACGGGAATAAGGTGTTCTCTGCACTTGCTTTTCTCCCTGATTCTGAAATTGATCCTTAGATCTAGATGGTCCTCCAACATTCCTCTTATCATCTCTTCCTTTCCTCATCTGCTCTATCTTCCTACTTATCTCGACTAGAGCTTGAAAATTACGGAGTTGTAGAGGTAAAACAGACTCCTTAATCTCAAATCGCAGTCCTGCCTCAAATCTTTCACACTTCCAGCTTTCATTTGGTTGGGCTTGAAAGAAACGAAAGTATTTGGCAAGCGATTCAAACTTCGCCGCATACTACCCTACAGTCAAATCTCTCTGGTACAGTCGCAGAAACTCTTGTTCTTTCTCAATCCGTACACTCTCCGGAAAATACTTGTTCAGGAATGCGATTTTGAACACATCCCAAGTAATTCCTTGATGATCAGCTTCCAGCAGCTGTCGAGCACCTCTCCACCAGTACTCCGCATCTCCTATCAGTAGGAAAACAGCATAAGTAACTCTAACTTCTGCCGGAGTAGCCACCAACTCAAAGATTTTCTCCAGTTCTTGAATCCATAAATCGGCCTTCTCATGATCAGCATCCACACCAAACTGGGAAGGATTCTGGCTTCGAAACGCAATCAGAGCCTTGCCCTCCGCAGCTTGCAGATTCTGGGCATTCATCGATGCAGTTTGATTCGCAATCGCAGCTGCCACATTTTCCATCGCCTGAGCCGCATAATCCACTCCTTCTTCATACTCTTCATTCATGTTACCACGACCGCCAACACGACCGCCTCTTCCACGTCCACCTTCTGGTGCTGGTTCCATAACTGACCTATAAAACAAAATCAGTTAGACCGCAACCAGAAAATGAAACGTGCATTTACGTGTCTAAAACACATTACTTCTAAGAAGTAATTCAATCAACTTATCATCTACAATGCATAGGTTTCCTCAAGACCTCAATTCATTGTGTATCAACACATTGTTTCGATAAGGAAACAATTCAAACAACCTCCAACCAGAGATCACACAACAAAAACATAACAGACCTATTTCCCAACATTCCCGAAAGACTCGACCAGCTCTGATACCACAAATGTGACACCCTTTCTGGGGTCATCACATAGTTACCCAAATGCGGAAAATAAAATTATTTAATCGCTGGTTGCTTTCGGTAAATATTAATTTCTCAACACTTATGCTTTCAAAATATGGTGATAAATTTTTTTGTTGTTCTTTCTGCGAAATACTTAAAACAAAGATATATAAACATCACAACAGTAAAATTACTTTAAACTTACATTTATTCGTAAACCAAAACATTGCAACATATAAGCTTTTCTGAAATTGTTTTTCATACACCTTACAAGGTGTTTCAAACCATTTATAACAACTTTCTCAAAATACCTAACCCAAAGAAAGTCCTAAGCTGGTCGTCTTACAAGACATCTACTGGAAAGACCCCGTGGTCATTCCCACACTCAACACATCTCTTCAACCTTCAGGACCAAAGTTCCCGAGTGAAACTAAGGACTTTTCTGCACCATCTACTTTCGTGTACCAAGACACAAAAGCCAAACCAGAAAACCTGATATGTTTGTAAGGGTGAGATGCCAATATATGGATTTACCACAATAACTACATGTGAGACATAACACAAAAAACACATACACATATACATTTTCATAAAAAAAACAGAAGCGTTCATATCAAGCTAATAGTTTACCACTGGGTTTCATACCCCACACATCATCAGTTGAAAACTATGCATGAACACTTCAATACATCGTCTAACTTTGCACTTAATCTCATGAGATATCCCAACCGTAGTGAGTTGATCAAGTTCAATTGCCACACTAGGCACACTGGCACGCAGCCATTGGCACGCAGCCAAAACCCATTGCACACTGTCCAAACTCGAGGCACAGTGATAACATCGTAAATGGGGTTTCATTGTCCAACCCTGGCACAATGAAGAAAATCGTAGCATGAGACACCTGACGCCGCAAGGTACTCACACATAAACCGGGGCACGTCTGCCAAATGCATGCAGCAAAATACTTTGTTCTTGACACTTTTCTTTGTGTTCAATCTCCTTTTGCCGAAGCTCACAATGGCTTACGACTAACCATAGTTTTAAACATCTTTAAAACTTTATTAATAACACAGGACCTCAAAGTCCGAGTGCTCAATCACGACACCCCTAGACCGATGCACCAGCCATAGGTTCGTGGTAATAGAAAACATCTTAAATGTTTTTAACTCAGTAGACACCAAGTCTACAGTAGACACCAAGTCTACAGGACCTCAAAGTCCAAAGGACACCAAGTCCATAACACAACATGAACCTTAGTACCCCGACGTCTCGGTTACTAAGTTCAAAACCACTTTTAACACAGTTGAGTTCAACTTGTTTTTCGGAAAATCATTTCAAATGGGAAATAAATCGTAAGTTAAACGTTTAACTTTTTATAAAATATGGTCACTTGAGGCTCAAAGTTGTTTAAACTACGTACTGCCGCTTTATAATTTCTTGTCGTCGGTATTTTTCCAAGTTGCCGTCAAATTAGCCATTTAAGCCAATTTTAGCTTATTTCACTTAAATATTTTTCTAAAATCATTATTAAGTTATTTTTGAAAATTAATTTCATAAAATAACTTTTTACAATATTCCGGAATTTATTACGTAAAAATCAGCAGTACAAAAATATTTTCACGGTTTCGTCCTCATTGTGACTCATAAATCACTCTTACACTGATGAATCATTAAAATAATGATATTTTCCAAAACTCTTTATTTTTCCCAAATAAATATTTTCCATTAATATTATATTCCAATATTTTACCGTTAAAACATTGAATATAATTTACGAAGCTTTTCAAAGCTTTTATCTGATTAATTGATTGGGCACTGACCACTGTCAGGCTTCTCACACAACATCCACAAGATGATCACAATAATATTGCCAGACAGATCATGCATCACAGCATTATAATAAATAACTGCAGATAACCAATTATGAGCAGATAAACAACACGGATAAAATAACACAACTTGAAACACTTAAACAACCACCAACAAATAAATAATTACATACCACACATTAGTCACACACATAGGTATTGGGAAAAATCCCTCAGGTAAGCTCCCCTTACCTCTCGAAGACTTCTCTGCGGTGTAATACGTAACTTGTCGGAAGTCCGGGTTCGCGTACACAACGAACTTGCTAAACCTTCATCAACCACAATCAACTAATCACTAATCAAACAATTAAAATCCCCTAATTCTCTATAATAGGTCACGGCCTCCCTTAGGTTTAGTGGCTAAAAATTTCTAGAATTGCCTAGGTCATGGATTAATGATCCTAATCACTTTAAGACAATGGATTAATGACTAATCAACAAAAATTAAGAATCAAATCTTCTTAATCACTCCTAGTTGGTCACGGCCTAGACTAGGTTTAGTGACAAAAAAATATAACTTTGCTTAAGTCTTGGATTAATGATCCAAAATCCTTAAGTCTTTGTAATACTTGTTTAACAACAAAGATTAGAACATAAACTTTTAATTTGACAAAACCCTAATTTCGGCCAAGACATTAGATTAGGGCTAGGAATGTTAGTTTGACATAAAAACCTAGATTCATCATTAATACATGTTCAATAGATGATTAACATGATTACTTTCATCAAAAGAAATTAAGTTCCTACACCTAACTTTTGTCATGGTTCGGCCTAGGCTATAAAGTAGGGAAGGAAAAATTTGTTTGAAACAATCTCTTAGATCATGATAGTAGAGAGAATAATAAGAACATAGAAAGTGGTTTCACATTTTTAGGATTTTTCTATGATTTACTATGATTTTTCAAAGTTATGAATAACAAAGAGGAATCATATGAAAAAGTATGTAAAACAAGAAATGAAATGAATGAATAAGAGTTTAGAGAGGATGAGGAACATGAATCACCTCTTGGAATATGAAAATGGGCAAGGAATCACCAAGCTCCTTCACAAATCTAGCTTATGGAGTTTGAGAGAAAAGAGAGAAATGTAGATGATGATGAATAGTTAGGAAGAGTGTGGAATGAACTAGAATTTTCATGTTGCCTCTAGAATTTGTAGAGCAAGCCTCCCAAATCCATGGGCTTTCGAAATTTTGGGCCTAAAAAGCCCAAGCCCAATTAATTTTGCACTTGAAAATCGTTTAAGGCATAATGAAAACATAGGAAAAGTTAAGACTAGAATTGCTTCATGGAAATGAATCCTTGGACATGAGATTGAGCCTTTTGGGTGCAGCCCTTAATGAGTTTGAATGGCAATAATTTGGCCCACTTCACTTAGTGTATCAAGGAAATTAGTTTAGGGACCAAAATGCAATTAAGAGAAAGTTTAAGGATAAAAATGCAATTATTAAAAATTGCTAACATAACCCTAAGCCACATTAAACCTCTCACATGGATGACCTATTCCTAAGAGCATATAGGTTTTGTCCACTTATCGAGTCTCAAAATTCCCGTAATCGGCTCCGTCGTTTACCCGATTGAACGTAACGTCCGTAAAAAGTATATTATTTCACGTTTTGTGAAATAATTCTAAAAATGCACAATCGTAGGAAATAAAATAAAAACCTTAAGTGTTTCTTTCACGAATTAAAATTAGGGTTTCTGATCAGTAAAAACTTACTGTCAGTGAAAATGCAGAAAACGCAGACCGGTTTCCGTCTGAATTTTCATCCCAAAACTTCCCCGTAACCTTATAAAAATAAGTATGACAAGGAAATGACCTTAGTTTATCCAAAGTCATTTTCTAAATCTCGGATAAGAATATATTCATTTATATAATTATTACCGATATTAAAAAGCCGAAAAAATCGGGATGTTACATACTACCCCTCTTAAAAAAAATTTCGTCCTCGAAATTTCGTGACTCGAAACTCGATAGGATCTGATCTGTCTCTCACAAGAAAGTATAGGAAATAATTTCATCAATTTGAAAAGAATACAAGAATATCTAGTATGTAAAAAGATTCTTTAATAGGTTCGTGAGTGTAAAAATGCATCGCGAATACATATTTACAACCATGACTCTAATTAAAGTTCCTTCTTTCACAAGAATTTTCCTGCCAACAGTTCAAAAGAACAACAGTCCGACAAGAATTCAGACTGAATCACTTTTTACCAAAGGTAAAAGTGACTAGACTAATTCACAACTTTAAGAAAAGAAAAGATCTGACCCAAATGGTCACAACAATCAAAAAGAAAAGGGAACTCGAATAAATTTCTTCAAGAAACCTTTATTTCCAAAAAGTCATACATGACATACATCTACCGAAAAGACTAATAACATAGGAGACCCTAGAGAGTCAAATACTCAAGGGTGTCAAAAGACGATTATACTTAGAATTCCATTACAAACTTATAATTATAGGTTATCAACGTACATACTTCATACTTCATACATAGGATTTTTATACTTAACAACGTCTTCTATAAGACTTTCAAGCTGTGAAGTTTTCCTCACTACTTCTGATTATCAGATGGTGAAGCTCCAGCGCCACACACGGTGTAGACTCTTCCCTTTGTCGCGGGTCTACCAGTCCTTGAGGTGTTATTGACAATTGGTCCACGATTAGGCGCATTGCAATCCTTCGCCAAGTGTCCCACTTGATCACAGTTGAAACACTTAACCCTCCTCACAGGGCAAGTATCCCTCATATGTCTTGTATCTCCACAGTGAAAACATCTTCTAACTGGGCCTTGACTTTGATTCTGTTGGTCTCCACTTCCCAATGCAGCAAAATTAGGACGATATTGTTGTTGATTCTGATTATTTCCTGGTGGACGGGAATAAGGTGTTCTCTGCACTTGCTTTTCTCCCTGATTCTGAAATTGATCCTTAGATCTAGATGGTCCTCCAACATTCCTCTTATCATCTCTTCCTTTCCTCATCTGCTCTATCTTCCTACTTATCTCGACTAGAGCTTGAAAATTACGGAGTTGTAGAGGTAAAACAGACTCCTTAATCTCAAATCGCAGTCCTGCCTCAAATCTTTCACACTTCCAGCTTTCATTTGGTTGGGCTTGAAAGAAACGAAAGTATTTGGCAAGCGATTCAAACTTCGCCGCATACTACCCTACAGTCAAATCTCTCTGGTACAGTCGCAGAAACTCTTGTTCTTTCTCAATCCGTACACTCTCCGGAAAATACTTGTTCAGGAATGCGATTTTGAACACATCCCAAGTAATTCCTTGATGATCAGCTTCCAGCAGCTGTCGAGCACCTCTCCACCAGTACTCCGCATCTCCTATCAGTAGGAAAACAGCATAAGTAACTCTAACTTCCGTCGGAGTAGCCACCAACTCAAAGATTTTCTCCAGTTCTTGAATCCATAAATCGGCCTTCTCATGATCAGCATCCACACCAAACTGGGAAGGATTCTGGCTTCGAAACGCAATCAGAGCCTTGCCCTCCGCAGCTTGCAGATTCTGGGCATTCATCGATGTAGTTTGATTCGCAATCGCAGCTGCCACATTTTCCATCGCCTGAGCCGCATAATCCACTCCTTCTTCATACTCTTCATTCATGTTACCACGTGCATGAATGAAACGTGCTGGTTCCATAACTGACCTATAAAACAAAATCAGTTAGACCGCAACCAGAAAATGAAACGTGCATTTACGTGTCTAAAACACATTACTTCTAAGAAGTAATTCAATCAACTTATCATCTACAATGCATAGGTTTCCTCAAGACCTCAATTCATTGTGTATCAACACATTGTTTCGATAAGGAAACAATTCAAACAACCTCCAACCAGAGATCACACAACAAAAACATAACAGACCTATTTCCCAACATTCCCGAAAGACTCGACCAGCTCTGATACCACAAATGTGACACCCTTTCTGGGGTCATCACATAGTTACCCAAATGCGGAAAATAAAATTATTTAATCGCTGGTTGCTTTCGAAAAATATTAATTTCTCAACACTTATGCTTTCAAAATATGGTGATAAATTTTTTTGTTGTTCCTTCTGCGAAATACTTAAAACAAAGATATATAAACATCACAATAGTAAAATTACTTTAAACTTACATTTATTCGTAAACCAAAACATTGCAACATATAAGCTTTTCTGAAATTGTTTTTCATACACCTTACAAGGTGTTTCAAACCATTTATAACAACTTTCCCAAAATACCTAACCCAAAGAAAGTCCTAAGCTAGTCGTCTTACAAGACATCTACTGGAAAGACCCCGTGGTCATTCCCACACTCAACACATCTCTTCAACCTTCAGGACCAAAGTGCCCGAGTGAAACTAAGGACTTTTCTGCACCATCTACTTTCGTGTACCAAGACACAAAAGCCAAACCAGAAAACCTGATATGTTTGTAAGGGTGAGACGCCAATATATGGATTTAACACAATAACTACATGTGAGACATAACACAAAAACACATACACATATACATTTTCATAAAAAAAACAGAAGCGTTCATATCAAGCTAATAGTTTACCACTGGGTTTCATACCCCACACATCATCAGTTGAAAAACTATGCATGAACACTTCAATACATCGTCTAACTTTGCACTTAATCTCATGAGATATCCCAACCGTAGTGAGTTGATCAAGCTCAATTGCCACACTAGGCACACTGGCACGCAGCCATTGGCACGCAGCCAAAACCCATTGCACACTGTCCAAACTCGAGGCACAGTGATAACATCGTAAATGGGGTTTCATTGTCCAACCCTGGCACAATGAAGAAAATCGTAGCATGAGACACCTGACGCCGCAAGGTACTCACACATAAATCGGGGCACGTCTGCCAAATGCATGCAGCAAAATACTTTGTTCTTGACACTTTTCTTTGTGTTCAATCTCCTTTTGCCGAAGCTCACAATGGCTTACGACTAACCATAGTTTTAAACATCTTTAAAACTTTATTAATAACACAGGACCTCAAAGTCCGAGTGCTCAATCACGACACCCCTAGACCGATGCACCAGCCATAGGTTCGTGGTAATAGAAAACATCTTAAATGTTTTTAACTCAGTAGACACCAAGTCTACAGTAGACACCAAGTCTACAAGACCTCAAAGTCCAAAGGACACCAAGTCCATAACACAACATGAACCTTAGTACCCCGACGTCTCGGTTACTAAGTTCAAAACCACTTTTAACACAGTTGAGTTCAACTTGTTTTCGGAAAATCATTTCAAATGGGAAATAAATCGTAAGTTAAACGTTTAACTTTTTATAAAATATGGTCACTTGAGGCTCAAAGTTGTTTAAACTACGTACTGCCGCTTTATAATTTCTTGCCGTCGGTATTTTTCCAAGTTGCCGTCAAATTAGCCATTTAAGCCAAATTTTAGCTTATTTCACTTAAATATTTTTCTAAAATCATTATTAAGTTATTTTTGAAAATTAATTTCATAAAATAACTTTTTACAATATTCCGGAATTTATTACGTAAAAATCAGCAGTACAAAAATATTTTCACGGTTTCGTCCTCACTGTGACTCATAAATCACTCTTACACTGATGAATCATTAAAATAATGATATTTTCCAAAACTCTTTATTTTTCCTAAATAAATATTTTCCATTAATATTATATTCCAATATTTTACCGTTAAAACATTGAATATAATTTACGAAGCTTTTCAAAGCTTTTATCTGATTAATTGATTGGGCACTGACTAGTGTCAGGCTTCTCACACAACATCCACAAGATGATCACAATAATATTGCCAGACAGATCATGCATCACAGCATTATAATAAATAACTGCAGATAACCAATTATGAGCAGATAAACAACACGGATAAAATAACACAACTTGAGCACTTAAACAACCACCAACAAATAAATAATTACATACCACACATTAGTCACACACATAGGTATTGGGAAAAATCCCTCAGGTAAGCTCCCCTTACCTCTCGAAGACTTCTCTGCGGTGTAATACGTAACTTGTCGGAAGTCCGGGTTCGCGTACACAACGAACTTGCTAAACCTTCATCAACCACAATCAACTAATCACTAATCAAACAATTAAAATCCCCTAATTCTCTATAATAGGTCACGGCCTCCCTTAGGTTTAGTGGCTAAAAATTTCTAGAATTGCCTAGGTCATGGATTAATGATCCTAATCACTTTAAGACAATGGATTAATGACTAATCAACAAAAATTAAGAATCAAATTTTCTTAATCACTCCTAGTTGGTCACGGCCTAGACTAGGTTTAGTGACAAAAAAATATAACTTTGCTTAAGTCTTGGATTAATGATCCAAAATCCTTAAGTCTTTGTAATACTTGTTTAACAACAAAGATTAGAACATAAACTTTTAATTTGACAAAACCCTAATTTCGGCCAAGACATTAGATTAGGGCTAGGAATGTTAGTTTGACATAAAAACCTAGATTCATCATTAATACATGTTCAATAGATGATTAACATGATTACTTTCATCAAAAGAAATTAAGTTCCTACACCTAACTTTTGTCATGGTTCGGCCTAGGCTATAAAGTAGGGAAGGAAAAATTTGTTTGAAACAATCTCTTAGATCATGATAGTAGAGAGAATAATAAGAACATAGAAAGTGGTTTCACATTTTTAGGATTTTTCTATGATTTACTATGATTTTTCAAAGTTATGAATAACAAAGAGGAATCATATGAAAAAGTATGTAAAACAAGAAATGAAATGAATGAATAAGAGTTTAGAGAGGATGAGGAACATGAATCACCTCTTGGAATATGAAAATGGGCAAGGAATCACCAAGCTCCTTCACAAATCTAGCTTATGGAGTTTGAGAGAAAAGAGAGAAATGTAGATGATGATGAATAGTTAGGAAGAGTGGAATGAACTAGAATTTTCATGTTGCCTCTAGAATTTGTAGAGCAAGCCTCCCAAATCCATGGGCTTTCGAAATTTTGGGCCTAAAAAGCCCAAGCCCAATTAATTTTGCACTTGAAAATCATTTAAGGCATAATGAAAACATAGGAAAAGTTAAGACTAGAATTGCTTCATGGAAATGAATCCTTGGACATGAGATTGAGCCTTTTGGGTGCAGCCCTTAATGGGTTTGAATGGCAAGAATTTGGCCCACTTCACTTAGTGTATCAAAGAAATTAGTTTAGGGACCAAAATGCAATTAAGAGAAAGTTTAAGGATAAAAATGCAATTATTAAAAATTGCTAACATAACCCTAAGCCACATTAAACCTCTCACATGGATGACCTATTCCTAAGAGCATATAGGTTTTGTCCACTTATCGAGTCTCAAAATTCCCGTAATCGGCTCCGTCATTTACCCGATTGAACGTAACGTCCGTAAAACGTATGTTATTTCACGTTTTGTGAAATAATTCTAAAAATGCACAATCGTAGGAAATAAAATAAAAACCTTAAGTGTTTTGTTCACGAATTAAAATTAGGGTTTCTGATCAGTAAAAACTTACTGTTAGTGAAAATGCAGAAAACGCAGACCGATTTCCGTCTGAATTTTCATCCCAAAACTTCCCCGTAACCTTATAAAAATAAGTATGACAAGGAAATGACCTTATTTTATCCAAAGTCATTTTCTAAATCTCGGATAAGAATATATTCATTAATATAATTATTACCGATATTAGAAAGCCGAAAAATCGGGATGTTACATTCTGTGCCAAAAATATATATAGCCTGGACTTGAGTACGGTCGTGCTCACCCTCGAGCACAGTCGTGCTCAACTTAGCGTCACCGAGACGCGGTCAGCATATTGAGCACGGGCGTGCTCACTGTTGAGCACGGGCGTGCTGGCTAATGAGCACGGGCATGCTCATGTACAAGAAAGGGACTTTTAAGCCAAAAATCTCACTAAGCCCTTAGCCAACAATTCTAACTTAACAAACGAGCTTAAGGAAAGCACTTAACAAAAAGCGGGGTGTTACAGGGGGACAGAACGACGAGTCATCCATGATGACTCAAGAGGAATGAGTCACCACGGTGAGTCATGGTGGTGACTCACCCTAGCCATCATGATAACAAAGAAATATCCTAGTTAAATGACAACTATGGTTAAGGCAAGACATTATCAAATTTGCTTCTTCATCCTTCTTATGGTCACAAATCAATCACATACTCCTACTCACCATCACCACTCATTTGTCATGATGACTTTAAGTGAAATGACCAAATTACCCCTTAGTTAACCTAACTTATGTTTGGTTAATTCAACCATGGTTCACATCGCAATTTCAAGATGACTTCTCCTCCTCATTTGTGGTGAAAACTGCAGCCACGACACCCTAGATACACCACTACCACACATTCATTTCCTAGCTTCATGATTCATCAACTAGCTAGGTTATTATACTATATTTTCTAACCAAGCTTTGGTTAATACTCACCATGGTTACCATTTACCATTAAACAATCAATTTCTTCTCCTCATTTTGGTCCAATTTTGTGCAGCCTCCCCTCTATAAAAGGCTATCTCCATTTCATTTCTGCTCCTTCACAAGTGTTCATCTTCATATTCTACATTTTCCTACACAAAATACTCTTAAGTTCTTTCTCTTGAGCTACAAAGGAACTCTAAGATCTTGATCATTTCTTGAAATTCCAAAGGTATAGCCTTATGATCCATGATCATAACTTCATCTCTCTTCACAAAATTTCTTCCAATCTCAAAGTTTTCTTCAAGTTCAAATGGGTTTAGGATATGATTTTCTTCAATCTTTAACTTGATTTCTTGTTGATTGATCATGGCTAGGTTTTGGTGGACAAAACCGTGGCCTACCTTGCTTGGTTTAGCGTATTTTTGTTTGACCTTCAAGTGATCTACAAGAGGTATGGAGGAGATTACCACTATCCTACCTTAATGTATCTATGTTGATGGTTTATTTAGTGTATATGGTCTTGTAACTCATAAGTGTATAAGTTGTGTAAATTATTGATTTATATGTGTGTGATCCTCTTGGAGGATTTGGTTGATGCTTGGTTGTGATATATGTTGGTTTTGATCCTAATGATTTCTAACTGGAAACTTGGTTGTTGTTTGATTGAATTGTTAAAAAAGAATGATTAACATGATTATTTAAGGCCATTCGGCCATGACTGTTTTAATGGGTTCCATGATGATTTAATTTGGTTGGATAATTATTATAAGGATTGAATGAATATATAAGAGTATAGAAATTGGTTTGGATTGATTTGGATGTGAATATTGAAAGATATGAATTTATGAGTCCTTAGGGACTAATATGCAATTTCTGAGAATTTCAGTGGCTGTTCTGAAATTAATATTCTTGGGTGTTAATATTTTATTCCTTGATGAGATAAAACCATAGAAATTGGTTTGGTGTTAATTGGATTAATACATAACAAGATATAAGCTTTTTTTGTAAACAAGGACTTTTTTGCAAATATTGTAAAATATGTGGGCAGAAATGTAATTTCTGGAAATTTGATGGTCATTGAAAAATATATTTCTATAGAAGTTGATTTGGTGTGATTTGAAGTTATAAATAAAAAGTTATAAGGTTTTAAGTGAATAAGGACCTTTTTGTAATTAATGAGTTCAGGGACTAAACTGCAATTTTCGAAAATTTATGTAACTGGATAGTTAGAAACTGTTTTTGATAATTATATCACTGTTCTAAAACTCCAAAATGAGTTTTGGACTATTAGAGTTTAAAATCATTGAAAAAGGATTTACGCGATTTACAAACTTAACGACGTTCGGTCAAATTTTTAGGAATTTCGTATAAATGGAGAGTAAGATGTAAAATCAATGTTTCAACATTTTTATATGAGTAGTATATCCTAGGGGAGTAATATGTTTGAGGTTAAGAACCATGTTTTCAAAAAGTATGGCTTTTGAGCCTAAATTCAGTATAAAGCGGCGAAATCGTCGTTAAGCGTTTTTAAGGATTTTCGAGAATATGTTTTGAGAAACTGATACCTATGTATCTTTGATGGAAATTATTCTTGAAAATTGATTTGATTTTATCTAAAAGGTTTTGGTTTTAAGCCAAAAGGATTTTAGTTTTCAAAGACGAGCTTTTACGGTAACATGCAAAAACCTAAGTCAAGAATGACTTAGTGAAAATACAAACGTAATAATTTATGACGTGGGGTGGAACACGACCTTATATCATGAAGTATGGATAATTCATTATCCATATTCCATAAAATTTAATGGACTTAGAAAAGTACAGAGAAATAAATAATTGGACTTGTGTTCCAATCTCATAATGCGTTAGGACTTTTAATCAAGTGTTTTAAGATATCTTTACACAAAAATGAAAGGTTACTTGAGAACTTCAGCTCGATGTTAAGTACCGTAATTCGGACTTACGAACATCTAGCATCTGAGAAAGCATGTTGAGAGAATTCCGATGGAATCAAGATGTCATCTGATGGATAAACAAGAAGAACGTATTTCTGGCAAATTTTGCCTAAACACATAGTGAAACTATGTTCTGTAAGGCCGTTGTGCCTAGGAGATTGAGCTAACACTTTAATGCGGGTGAGAATTCTGTAGGGCCGATCTGTTTGATGCTTGGGGATGTCGGGGTTACGAAATACTCACATAGGCCCAGTGGGTTGCTCCTCTGTGGCGTGGTGATCTGGCAATACACCGACATACTTAAATAGATGCTATGTGTTTTCTGGTAGTGTAGGATGTTCCCGAAAAAGCCTATGACGTGCACATTGCCTACTGTTGACGCATTTTTTTTATTACCCTAGGCTGGTACGTCCGGAACAATCCTCCGAATCACTCTCTCTGACTATTCATAAAACCATGGTATAGGAATTCAAAGGTAATTCCTCAAGTCTTAAATGTCTTCTACCTAGGAAAACGATGTGTTGTGGTCATGTTTCTGTGAAACATTATTGTTCTGATATGAGTGTAGATATGATTGAATATTGATAATTGTACGTACCTGAGAGTCGTACCACTGCATGTCTACCTTATGTGTAAGATAAAAATATCACCTCTTTATTTATATTGCCTATGTCGGCTGGCTATGTGTTATGTATTCTTTTGAGAATATTGAGATGTCAAGATATCGCTTGGCTGATTCATCGTAGAAGTTGAGGTTCGAGCATGCGAACGATATGTCGGAGTTTCTAGTGAACGTCTTCCAGACTTCAGATAGTCCAAGACAATAGTGTTTGTTTTTTGTCATGCCTGACTTTTCTTTTCTTGAGATGAGCATGACCGTCGATGGTTAGTAGACCATGTATTTCCTCTTGGAAGGGGAAAGGGCTTAGTTCAAGAGTTACTATTGTAGTAACTCCAGTAGTGTCTTTTGTGACGATGTACGAGAAAGGATTGTCTATTCTATTTTAGTTTGGCCAGCTGGGTATGTTTGGAAATTAATGTTACTGTTTATGGAGCTGCGTCTCCAAGTATCTTACATTTTAGGAGCTGCGTCTCCAAATCTTTATACTGGATCTGTATACTGTTATGATTTATGTTTATGAGTCGGGTTGGGTATTATGTAAATAATTTTTGAACTTATGATCCTAATTGTGAGAATGGAAAATTTTATTGTCCATTCATTTAAATCAAAGTCGTTATATTTACGACTTACAGAAAAGAAAACAATTGCCCCATTCTTTTATAGACAATTTTAATTAACCTACTTTTCGGCCTTAAAATGTCACTTATGATGTAGCGCCCGAGAAGGGTGTTACAGTTCCTCAGACCAACTCGAGCTCGGCAAGACCTATCCTCTTCATATGTTGTTAATTCTACATCACTTTTGTACAATTCCTTTAATAATGTTTCCTCAATATCCATCGCTTGAACCACATACATCTTCTTGGTTCTTATAGGTTCAGTGAATTCTTATGACATAACCCTCGTGGATTTTCCTTTCCTATGCCTCCCCTCCTTGTAGAAATAGGTCCTCCTTTGAAAGTAAGTTCTTTCTACAGCACTCATGAATTTTACTTAACCTTTTTGCTCTTTGAAGATCCTGTTTATGCTCTTGTATTAATACTACACGCTTCTGCTGTGTCACTCTGATGATGGTTAACTTATTTAATTCCAAACTAAGGCTCAGGATCAAGTTTGGATCCCAACTTCTGACTTTCTTGGAATTAGCATGACTCTTTGCATCTTTTCTTGATAAGTCTGTCATCAAACCTTACTCGAGGAATGTACTACTCAAGCTGCTTTACGGATTAACAGTTGTCCTCAAAAACAAATTAGTTCTTTTAAACCTCCCTTGACTATACAGTCCCATACCTGCAGAGTCTCATGATTCCCTTAACTACACAGTCTCATACCTGCACAGTCTCAAGATTCTCCTCTTGATACGTAAAGCCCTTAAAGCTAAGGTAACTCAACTTGTACCTCTATAAGTGACATTTCTGAGTTAACCTATAGCAATAATCCTTAATTCATCACCATAGTACTCACGTACATGATAATACTAATTGTCTCCATCTTATATATCAGCTTTCGTAAAAAGAATAATACGTCATTTGTACCAACACGTAACTGATCAACTTTGCTCTTTGTAACACCCCGTTTTTCGTTAAGTGCTTCTGTGAGTGCCTTGTTTGTTTGGTTAAGCCCAAGGGCTTAACTTAGAATTGTTGTTGAGGGCTAAGTGGGATTTCTAGGCTTAAAATCCCTTCCTGGTACATGAGCACGGCCATGCACATGTCTAGCACGCCCGTGCTTAAGGCTGTGTGTAACACCCTGTATTTTACTGTTTTTACGATTTTTACTGTTTTGCTATTTTTACTGTTTTTCAATTGTCGGTAGGATTTTAATTGTTCGTAATTTCTATATGAGATCTAGAAAATGATTTTTAATAAAATAAAATCATAATTATACTCTACCTTATGGTAGAAGCTTACGGTAAAAATTTGGGTTCAAAACTCAGACGAAACCCGGCCTGCGTTTTCACTGATAGTAAGATTTTACTGGTCAGAAAACCTAATTTTGACCCGTGAACGAAACAGTTAAGGGTTATATTTTATTTCCAACCATAGTGGTTATTTTGAAAATTTCCAAAATAAATAGGTTATTATACGTTATTCGGGCAAATACTCGACGATCGGGGATTGACGGAATCAAGAACGGAGGTGCAGAGACAAAACCCGACCCCGGACGGATAAGAACAATGACTCATTGGTGAGTCATAAGGGATTGAGCCATAGAGTGAGTCACCATGCATTAAATGCATGTAATGATGAATTTTTAAGTGAAAACCCTAAATTACCCTAATCCTTCATTTTAACTACAAGTGTGCCATGATACCAAATTACTCCTTGGACCCTTTTGTCCCTTGAAACTCACGGCCAAACCCCTTCATAAGACACCTTTGGCATTTCATTTTGTTCACTTGGTTCATGTTCTTCATTTTCTCACCAAAAAAACTCTTAAGTCTTACACTTGATTTACAAAGGAAGTCTAAGTTCTTGTTGGTTTCTTCAAATTCCAAAGGTAGATTCTTCTAATCCATGATCATACCTTCCTTTCCTTTCACAACTTTTCTTCATATCTCAAGTTTTTACAAATTTCAAATTCTTAGATCTAGAACTTCAAAAATCTCTAGAAAATCATAGAAAAATCCTTTTAATGTGATTCCAATTTCTATGATCTTCACATGACTTCTACTTTCATTATCCAAGAGCTTTTAAAATTTCGTGACCTCTAGCCTACTTTTCATAACAAGGCCAAACCTTACTCATTAAATGGGTTTGGTGGATTTCTTTCATTTTTAACTTGTTTCCTTGTTGATGATTCATGGCTAGGTTTTGTTGGTTCAAACCTTGAGCTTTAGGTGAACATCATCCTCTTCTTGCTTGAGTATCAAGTGGTCAACAAAGGTATGGGGGAGATTACTATCATCCTACCTTAGGGTAGATATGTGATGGTTTATTAGTGTTTATGTGGTTTTGTAATTCTTAAGTATGACTTTGTATATTTATTTGCATATGTGTGTGATCCTCTTGGAGGATTTGGTTTGATATATGTTGGTTGTGATATATGTGGTTTTGGTGTTGTTGATCTTTAATCAAGACCTTGCTCATTGTTGATTGTTTTGTTAAAACAAATATGCTTAACATGAATAATTAAGGCCATTCGGCCATGACTGGGTTGAGGGGTTCCATGATGTGTTAAATTGTTTGAATAATTTTTATGAGAAGTAGATGAATATATAAGAATGTAGAAATTGGTTTGGATTGATTTGGATGTGTATATTGAAAGTTATGGATTTATGAGTCCTTAGGGACTAAATTGCAAATTCTGAGAATTTCAGTGGCTGCACCGAAATTCATGTGCTTGTATGTTAAGATTGTAGTCCTTGATGAGACAAAACCATAGAAATTGGTTTGGTGTTAAATGGATTAATACATAAAAAGTTATAAGCTTTTTGGTGAAAAAGGACCTTTTTGCAATTACTGAAAATTATTTGAGGCAGAAGCGAAATTTCTGGAAATTTGAGGGCAACTGAAAAATATTTCTAAAGAAGTTGGTTTGGTTTGATTTGGAGTTATAAATAAAAAGTTATAAGGTTTTAAGTGAAAAAGGACTATTTTGTAATTCATGAAAGTTTAGGGACTAAAATGCAATTTTCGAAAATTAAAGCAATTGGACAGTTAGAAACTGTTTTTCATACTTACAAAACTGTTCTAAAACTCCAAAATGAGTTTTGGATTTATTGAAAGCCAAAGAAAAAGGCTCAACTAGAAAAGTACAGAGAACTAATAATTGGACCTGTGTTCCAATCTCATAATGTGCTAGGATTTGTAAACAAATATTTTAAAGAAAACATTGCACAAAGATGAAAGGTTACTTGAGAACTTTAGCTTGATGATTAAGTACCGGTGATTCGGACTTAAGGACATCTAGCATCTGTTACGGTACGTTGAAAGAATTCCGAAGGAATCACGATGTCATCCGTTGGATGGACGAGAAGAACGCATTTCCGGCAAAGTTTGCCTAAACACATAGTGAAACTATGTTCTGTAAGGCCGTTGTGCCTAGGAGATCGAGCTAACACTTTAATGCGGGTGCGAATTTCATAGTGACGATCTATTGATGCTTGGGGGTGTCGGGGTATGAAATACTCATATAGGCCCAGTTGGTTGCTCTTCTGTGGTATGGTGATCTTGCAATACACCGACATACTCTACTAGACACTATGTATTTTCTGGTAGTGTAGGATGTTCCCGAAAAAGCCTATGTGCACCATGATGACTGTTGACGCATTTTATTGCCCAAGGCTGGCATACTCCGGAACAATCCTCCGAACCACTCTCTCCGACTGTTTGTTAAAACCATGGTATAGGAAATCAGAGGTCATTCCTCGAGTCTTAGATGTCTTCTATCTAGGGAAAACGGTGCCCTGTGATTATGTTGTTGTGAAATATTATTATTTCTGTTGTGATGGATGATATAACTGTTTCTTGATTTTCGTACGTACCTGTGTGTCGTACCATTGCATGTCTGCGTTAAGTGTAAGATGAATTGAAATCTCACCTCATTTCTGTATTTTCTGGTTTGTTGTTTTCTATCTTGCGTTGAACAAAGATGACGACAACACTGTTTCTGCATCGCACCCTGCTGGAGTTTGAGAGTGCTGGGAGACATGGACACAGTCTCGAGGGCTTTAGTATAATGGACTTTTGTCAGTATTTTGTGTCTGGCCAGTCTCGTGTCTATGTTTTATTTTGTGGAGTTATGTCTCTAAAGATATTATTATTATAAACATATTTTCAGTCTGTTGTTATTTACTGGCGTTGGTATTTCCGCCTTCTTTCTGAACATGTATGACTGATGGTACTTGGAACTTGGGTTGTATAATATGGATGCATAAGTTAATGTTATATGTTAAAGGGTATGTATGGTATTATTTGTTAAAGAGAAAAGAAAAAAAAATAAACCCGTATTTTTGACAAGATAATTATTTTCCGCTTTACTCGGTCTTATAAAAATAGAAATGTCACAGACAATGTAGCGCCCGAGAAGGGCGTTACACTGTGTCTTGTGACCGTTTGGATCACAAGCACGGCCGTGCTCAATAGGAAGCACGGCCGTGCAAGGGATTGGCAAGCACGCCCGTGCTCAATAGGGAGCACGATTGTGCTCGGCAAGTGACCGCGTCTCGCTGATGCTAAGTTGAGCACGCCCATGCTCAACAAGGAGCACGACCGTGCTCAAGTGTGAACGCATCTCTTCCAAGAGGTAGACCTTGCTCATCTCAATCGATAAACTCTATGTTCTTCGTTCATTTTCTTGATTCAAGGCCATGATCATCATTTTCCATTCTAGGGTTTCTATGTTTAAAAATCTCTAGAAAATCATAGAATAATCCTATGATCATGAAACCAATTTCTATGAACTTGTCATCATCTCTATGTTTAGCATTCAAGAGCATGAATCAAACAAAATTTTCCTTCCTATTCTTCCTCATGAGGCCGAAAACCCTAGCTTTTGAGGGTGGAGGAATTTTGTTCAATTTTTTCAGAAAGTGACAATGAATTTTATCTTTCTAATTCATATATGTGTTGAATCCAATAGATTGAATCAAAATAAAATCCCTAGCCTATTTTCTATGTGAAGGCCGAAACTAGTTCATTATAGAGTTAGAGGATTTTATTCCAATTTTTGAATTATGATCATTGATCTTGTGTTTCTAATGCTTAAGGATCACTATTCCAAGAGCTTGTGAATTTTTGAAATTTTTAGCCACATGAAACCCTCATGGTCGAGACCTAGTTATAGGAAATAGGTGATTTTAGTTGTTTGATTGTTGATTTATTTGTTGTGGTCTATTGAAGGATAAGTGTTTTGGGAATCGCTGTACGTTACATTGTGGAATCGGGAGTCAGACAAAAACTTTATTCGAGAAAGAAAATCTGAAAAAATCTCCAAGAAGTAAGGGGGTTACCTGAGGGATTTTTCCGATAGCTAAATGCTATTAGTGTGTGGTCTGCATAATTTATTTGAGCTTGTTTGTGGTGGTTTAAATTATTTTACATAGTTAATTTATCTGCTGTTAATTATCTGTGCTTGATTAATTATCTGTAGATATGTGTTATAGTATTTTAATGCATGATATAAATTGTATTATCTGCTATACCATTGATGTGGAATATTTGTTGATGTTGATTGTTGATTGAGAAGCCTGACAGTGATCATTGCTCAATTAATTAACGAGATAAAAGCTTTAAAAAGCTTCATGAGGAACATTAAATATTTAATTGAGAAATATCGACAAATAATATTATTTAAATATTTGAATTGTGGGAAATAAGAAATAGATGAAAATGCTATTATTTTAATGATTTATCGGTGTAAGAGTGATCTCTGAGTTACAGTGAGGGCGTAACCTTGAAAAAAAAATTAGCGTGCTAATTTTTACGTAAGAAATTCTAAAATAAAATAAAAAGTTATTAGAAAAAGTTAATTTTCAAAAATAACTTAATTATTATAATGAGAAAATTATTTTAAGAGAAAAAGTCAAATTTCGACTTAAAACGTTTTTTTTTATGCTAAACGACGGTTAATTCTGAAAATATTTACGAAAAGATTTTTAATAACAGCGGTATTTATTTGAACAGAGATTTAGTCTCAAATGACTTCTTTTTCAAGAACTGAAGTTTCGGAAAAAAAAGATTTTTAGAGGAAAATGAGGTGATTTGACGGTTTTATAAATGAATTTCAAACCGAAAAGATTTTCTGTAGATGAGTTTTATTCAACGGTGTTATTTTCGACAACTTGGATAAGTTGCGGAGACTTAATTTTGGATCTTTGTTTCACAGAACGAAAACGATGTAAGCGTTGAAACATGAACCTAGTAACCGAGACGTCGTGCTACTAGTGTTCTGTAAGAAAACACGTAGAAAAGTTGTGTAAGTTTTGTGCCTTATAATCTACGAACCTAAGACTTTATAATCTACGAACGTAAGACTGGTGCATCGGTCTAGTGCTTTGTGATTCGCACATTCGGACCTTGTGTCCTATTGTTGAGGATGAACATTAAACTTAAGGTTTAAAAGTTAAGATGGTCGTGAGCTTTGAGCTTCGACAAGGAAAAAATGAACAAGTAGAAAAGTGACGAGAATAAAATGTTTTTCATGCATTATTTGGCAGACGTACCTGTGTTGACCATTGTGCCTTTATTGGCCAATGTGCCATGTAAATTTGATCATTGCAGAACAGAACGCAGAACAGTGCAGAACAGAACGTAGAACAGTGCAGAAGCAGGGGTTTCACCCCAAATGCTCTAAAAGACTTAATAAAATACCAACGAAACATGAAGACTAAAGTCAAGTGAAAAGATGATGATGAGCCTTGATGCTTAATGGTTAAGGAGTTGATGACGATGTACCTGTTGAGCAAAATTGGCAAGTGTGCCAAATCGCTGCAAGTAATAAAATTGATGAGAACCGGATATCGTCCACAAGGATTAGTTACCAAGTACCAATTCACAAATAAAACAACTATCTAGACTAAATTTTGGTATGAAGAGAGCTCAAAAGAAATAAATAAAACCAAAGAGCAATAAAATATTTTTAGAATTTTTGTTGTGATAAAATATAAATAAAAGCGCTAGGATTTGATTTCATCCAATTATGAATCCGGATTCCTCATAGACAAGGAATCTTGTGAATTACCGACACTCTAATTATCCTAATCCCAATTGACATGTTGAAGGACAAATTCTCATAATTAATTGAAGCCTAATTCCTTAGTGAATCAATTCTACCAAACCTCACTAATTATCCTAATTCCTTAGTCTAATTAACAAAGCCTGATGATGAAAGCTCAATGGAATTTGTGAAAGACCCATATTAATTAAGTTATCTATTCTTAGATTAACCAAATTAACAGTGATGATTACAAGAGGCAAAGTCCACATATCACTATTCCTAACATATAAATGAATCCTCAAAACACAAGAATGGTAGCTAAGCATTCAAATGTAAGCAAACACAATAAACATCACATCAACAATATCAATTGTTCATAAGATAATCAAAGTGTCAGATAAAACTTAATTATAAAAGGATTACATCAAAACCCCAGCAGAAAAGAATTTAGCTAGACATGCTAAATCCTAAAACAAAATAAAATAGAGACAAAGAGATAACAAATCAAAACTCCATGATAGTGATAACAAGAGAACACAACACCACTACTGGATTCCTCATTATACTGCCAATGTGCGTCTCTGATTCACACTCCAGGACCTTTTTTTTTCCTTATTTTTCTTCATGCTGTCTCCGCTACTGTGCGGCTTGCCTCTTCGCGCCCCCTGTGCATCCTTTTTTATTCACGCTGCTGCCTCATTTCTCCCTATTGTGTACGCTACACCTTTTGTTTTTATGCTTTTTCCTTTCTTGCTTAACGTACAGGCAGTTGGCTTTTTTCTTTCATCAATTCTCCTTCTAATTAAAGACCAATAAAGTTCCAGCCAAGACTTCATGTTGCCCTTCCAATTTCAATTCAGAAATAATGACATTTACTACTTGAGCTTTTGTGGAAGTTAGAAGCATCAAATTAATGGCACAAAGTCCAACTATGCAAATCTGACATAGGTTTTTTTTTTTCCCTCTTATTTCTTCATGACTCAAGCTCTCTTTATTATTTATTTCCTACAATTGTAAACAAGTAAAAAAAAATATTATTATATCAACTCTAAAAAACATGAAATTAAACTAAAATATATAAAACACAATTAAAAACTCAATTAACTAAACTTAGGGACAAAACATAACCAATTAGCACAATTGGGAGCAAAAGTTCACTCAAAATGTATATATAAATCACATAATCTAGCAGATCATCACACCCCCCTAACCTAAGACTTTGCTTGTCCCCAAGCAAAAGTAACAAGGACTAGCACACAAAACACTAAGAATAACAGACCAAGCTCTTATATGATTTGGGAAAACTGAAAGAGAGCACAATTAGACAAAATCACTATAAGACAAAATTGCACAAGAACTAATTCCTAAAACAGTAGCATCAACTAGTAGCAAGCTCAAATCCAAAAATGTCAAGAAGCAAAAAGCATAACAACATTGCAATCTCTATATTTTTAAAAATTAAAAAACATGGCAATTTGGCAAGGGAAGAAAAAATAGAACCTTAGTCCTCACAAGATGCACAATCATCAAATTATCACCCAAGTTTATGGTGAAGTGTTTCCCTCAAAGCACACATTAGAGTCATGGAACCATAGATTTGCTTTTCATCTAATTCCAAAATATCAAAAACTGCTTTTCATCTAATTCCAAAATATCAAAAATCACAAGCATGCACAAATCAAAGGGACTTTATTTTGGGTTGTAACTTGGCTAAAATGGAAAACAAGTGAGGAGATAAACAAACAAAAGATGACCAAGAGAATAGGAGAGCAATTACAACAACCCATTCATTTAAATGTAAAGCACAAAATTCTCAATTGCTATAATTGATTTGATTTTTTTTTTCCATTTCTCCTTTCCCTTCTTTGGAGTTTCTCTCAACTTTATTCACAAAAATTATTT
Source organism: Echinosophora koreensis (assembly GCA_035048595.1). Lineage (NCBI taxonomy): Eukaryota > Viridiplantae > Streptophyta > Magnoliopsida > Fabales > Fabaceae > Echinosophora > Echinosophora koreensis. The sequence continues at coordinate 4,289,273 of JAPCYP010000043.1, read as the reverse complement.
TATTTTTTATTTCAACCCATTTTTTCACATTTTTTCTAGGTATCAATTGTTTTTTTTTCACTTTTTTTTTTTCCAGAGCTTTCAAAGCTTTTCACATTATTCCATTACCCTCTCCCCCAAACCAAAGTCTTTACTTGTCCACAAGCAATTCATCACCAATGCTCTCCTATTCTCTAGTTGGAATAAACATTATCATTATAATTCAAGAAGCAAGTGTGAGAATAAAATTAAACAATGCTCAAGGGGTTAAACAAAGGAATTTTTTTCATTCAGGGTTGGCTTTTTGGCTCAAGTGCTTTATGAAAAAAAAATGCCCAAATCATTTTTATGCAACACATGCAATTCATGAATCTTAGATAAAAGAATCAAGCAACTCTCAGCACTTCAACTCAATGGTGCACACTCAGAAAGAATTAACATTCAAGCCCAATATCTCACTAAGGTTATAACTAAGATTCCAAAATTTCATTCCAAACCTTATTGCCATGAATTTAATAAAAACGAAACAAAAATATGCAAAGAAGGTTATGAAAATTGCTATGAACAAATTTGAAAAATGAAGATTATACTACAAGAAGAACTTCCAAAGAAAGGAACATAGCCCAAGAAAATGCACAAAATAATGAAAATGCCAAAAGTGACATCTCAAAACAGTATCCTAAACCTTTAAGTGCTTGGCCTATTTTTATTCTAACAGAAACTAATTAAAACATGTGAAACATACAACTAACAACAAGAAAATAAAAATAAACTAAAGTGAAGGGTTAAGAAAAACTCATTGAGAAGCTTCCACCCAGATCCCATTGCTTGTAGCATAAGGGCCAAGAGATGCTTAATGTTGAAAGGCTTCCTCCCAGATCCCATGGCTTGAAGAATGACAATTGTAGAAGCAATATGACTCTACCTTCAATAACTCCTAACATGTGTGTGGCGCCTTCATTGACCTCCTTAAGTACAATATTGAGTTCACTTCCTCTCGGGTCAATTGGTACTTTCACAAAAGAATATGACAAACAAGTAAAAAGAGCCAACTTTGCAACATCCACACATGCATGTAAGCCAATGTATTTATCCAAGGCAACAATTTCAGGTTTCTTGGCAAGCATGGTGGAGTGAGTGTTTTCCAAATGACTTGTCCTCTCACTTGTTCTTTCCCAAGGATTTGTTGAAGATAGTTCCACTTCTTGTGACTCATCTACCACCATCACTTCATTATCATGGAAGTCCATCTCCGCAACCACATTTTCTTGCAATTGGGTTTCATGTGGTTCCTCGGCTAGCTTTTTTGAATGTTCCCTAGATTCCGCATCTAACTTCTGAATCATGACACTTAGTTTCTCTATTAGCTCTTTAGAATGTCCCCCAGGTCGCATTTCAAACCCCTGAATCATGGCACTTATTTCCGCCTTGTTACGCTCTATGCTCTGGATCACAAGTTGAGCATCTATCTCCCAAAGAAATTCTAGCACCATAGGATTCAGCTTAAAGTGTGGTGGCGGTGGTAAAGATGACAAATGTGATCTCCATTCCTCCTTGGAGTATGTCTTTACATGCTTAGCAACGATGCAATCAAGCACGACCCAATCAATTTGATAATCCTGATATGAATAGTAATCATGGTCCATGTGTTGCATCCACCTAACACAAACAATCCTCAAAAGAAAAGATCAAATATATACAAAAAATAAAAAATAAAAATGTCTAAATTAGTTGTCTCCTTTGTTACTAATGATATTGGCAAAACCAATCCCCGGCAACGGCGCCAAAAACTTGTTGAGAAAAATTGGCAAGTGTACCAAATCGCTGCAAGTAATAAAATTGATGAGAACCGGATATCGTCCACAAGGATTAGTTACCAAGTACCAATTCACAAATTAAACAACTATCTAGACTAAATTTTGGTATGAAGAGAGCTCAAAAGAAATAAATAAAACAAAAGAGCAATAAAATATTTTTAGAATTTTTGTTGTGATAAAATATAAATAAAAGCGCTAGGATTTGATTTCATCCAATTATGAATCCGGATTCCTCATAGACAAGGAATCCTGTGAATTACCGACACTCTAATTATCCTAATCCCAATTGACATGTTGAAGGACAAATTCTCATAATTAATTGAAGCCTAATTCCTTAGTGAAACAATTCTACCAAACCTCACTAATTATCCTAATTCCTTAGTCTAATTAACAAAGCCTGATGATGAAAGCTCAATGGAATTTGTGAAAGACCCATATTAATTAAGTTATCTATTCTTAGATTAACCAAATTAACAGTGATGATTACAAGAGGCAAAGTCCACATATCACTATTCCTAGCATATAAATGAATCCTCAAAACACAAGAATGGTAGCTAAGCATTCAAATGTAAGCAAACACAATAAACATCAAATCAACAATATCAATTGTTCATAAGATAATCAAAGTGTCAGATAAAACTTAATTATAAAAGGATTATATCAAAACCCCAACAAAAAAGAATTTAGCTAGACATGCTAAATCCTAAAACAAAATAAAATAGAGACAAAGAGATAACAAATCAAAACTCCATGATAGTGATAATAAGAGAACACAACACCACTACTGGATTCCTCATTGCACTGCCGCTGTGCGTCTCTTGTTCACACTCTAGGACCTTTTTCTTTCCTTATTTTTTTTCTTGCTGTCTCCGCTACTGTGCGACTTGCCTCTTCGTGCCCCCGTGCATCCTTTTTTATTCACGCTGCTGCCTCATTTCTCCCTATTGTGTACGTTACACTTTTTGTTTTTATGCTTTTTCCTTTCTTGCTTAACGTATAGGCAGTTAGCTTTTTTCTTTCATCAATTCTCCTTCTAATTAAAGACCAATTAAGTTCCAGCCAAGACTTAATGTTGCCCTTCCAATTTCAATTCAGAAATAATGATATTTACTTGAGCTTTTGTGAAAGTTAGAAGCATCAAATTAATGGCACAAAGTCCAACTAAGCAAATCTGACATAGGTTTTTTTTTGCCCCTCTTATTTCTTCATGACTCAAGCTCTCTTTATTATTTATTTCCTACAATTGTAAACAAGTAAAAAAAATATTATTATATCAACTCTAAAAAACATGAAATTAAACCAAAATATATAAAACACAATTAAAAACTCAATTAACTAAACTTAGGGGCAAAACATAACCAATTAGCACAATTGGGAGCAAAAATTCACTCAAAATGTATATATAAATCACATAATCTAGCAGATCATCAGTACCTTGGTAGCCTAGTGGCCAAGGGGGTCTTGATGCTTGATGGTCAAGGTGGTAATCTCTAGTGAACAACGACTAGAGTGTGTAACAATGAATATGAAACGATGATGATAATCCTCGATAGCCGAGTGGTCAAGGTGTTGATGGTGATAAACTTGGGTAGCCTATGGGCCCAAGCGGAGGTGGTGGTTGTGGTTGTGTGTTGTTTGCCATGCATTCACGCATCGGAGATCTTGATGGTAGGTTGTGCAACATATGGGAGGTTGTCCAAGAGTAAGACGATCTGGCCATCCGCGGCGATTCATCCGAGACTATGGGGTCATGTACAACCGCGGTGGCGCACCCGTGAATAAGGTGCGTCGGCTGTCCTAGGGGTCCACCCATGGTTGGTGGTCTGGCCCGGCGTTGGTGCTTTTTGGCCAATGTGGAGATGTAACCCCGAAGTTGGCATCCTGAGTTAGTTTGGATCCAAGTGCATAATAGAGGAGTGGAGCAGAACTGCATTGCATAGCATACACTTTGTATGAGGATGATTGTTATGATATATATTACTGTTTGATATGACATGCTTGTTTGATGTATGCTCGTCTTGCTAAGTGCTTCCTTGCCATTATATTCGTACATATGTTTCTTACTCCGTATCCCTATGTTTCTTGTTTTGTGGCATGTATCGTTTATGCAGAGGTTGATGTGCAGCTTGCTTAGGAGTGACTCTGAGGAGCCGCTTCTAGTAGTTTAGTTTATGTTTAGTTTAGTTGTTATCCGAGGTGTTTATCGGATTGGTTATACCAGCTCTGTAATGTGACATCGGGGTTAGGTTTCATTTATGCTTTCAGTTATGTTATGTTTTCTCTTTATAAACATGTTTTGTATTTCCGCGTTATGTTACAATGCGGCAGTCTCTGCCCGATTTTTATATATATATATATATATATATATATATATATATATATATATTTGCATATGTTCTCTGTCTTTTATATATGTGTTATCTCTTTTGAATACATGCGGGGTAGAGAGTGTCACACTCTTGGCTTGTGCTCAATTTAGAGAAATGTGGGACCCAGCACCAACCATTTATCCTTTTTATTCCCACTATTATATTGTCCTCGTAGTTTCCCTTGTACAATTTCCTAGGCCATTTCATTCACTTTCATCAAAGACTTCATCATCTTCTCCAAATTCTCTTATTTTCTCCAAGTATTTTTTAAATGACGATGACTGTCGGGTATAAAACCCATTGATAAACTACTTGTTTATTTATGAGCATTTTATGTTGTTATTATAACTATATATGCCTATATGTTGTTCTGTGTGTCGCGCATGTAGTTATCGTGTTTAAATCCATATATTGGTATCTCACCCTTGTGCGTTTCCTTATTGGTTTCTCTTCTGTGTGGTATATATTTATATCTGAGTACAGATGGAGCCGGGGGTACCATTGGCTCATACGGGGATACGTTCCCTGACATTTGAGCATGCTGTGAATGGTGGTGCATGGTTGATAAACCCAGGGGCACATAGCGCCACCTATACTGGCCCCATAGGCACGATCGAAGGCATGCTAGCGACGGGACCTCAGCGAGAGATCCATACGATGGAGACTATCGAGGTATCATTACCTCCAATTGGATTTTACTATAGCATCTAGTGGACCAGGGAGAGTTGGAGATTCATCCTCCGATAATGCAGCCTTTGCATGAAGCAGCACCCGTATTTTGATTCCCGAGGTCGAGGAGGACCCGGAGGAGTTCATAGAGGAGGAGCCTGAGTATCATCCGCTTGATGATGATGAGTATTCTCCCGATGAGGGAGCGGGAGCACTATGTCTTCACCAGACACTCCTGCTGAGGGTGGGGATGATCATCACGGTCTCCCCATTGGTTACCATTAGCTCTGACCAGCTATAGGATGAGTACATTTTTGGGGTAGTGTTTTCGTCAGTCTATTTCTGGCTACTAAGAGCCATGATTTTTGAGATGTGGTTCCGGACAATTCACTACGTGTTAGTTATGTTTTTATTTTCTTTACTTTGTTGCTTTGAGAATGGCCAGTATTGATAAAGGCCCTGTGTAAAAATGGGTAGCGACGTAGTATGTATAAAACCTCTAATATATATATATATGTTTGACTATGTTGTTTGTATGAAAAGGAAAAGAAAGGCAAAAAAAATTCACTATTTTCGTGATAAGATAACTATTTAAAAGGTATTATTTTCTGAAAGTAACCCACAATTTAAAGATTTATTTTTCGCAACGGGTCACCATGTGATGTCCCAAGAAGGGGTGTTGCATTTCTCAATTACAAAACTCATCTACAAAATAACACTTTAACGCTGTAGACAATTTAATATCCCTACATACTTGAAAGAAACATAAAACAACAACAATAAAAGAATACAAAGAATGAATAAAAAAAACATAAATGATATTCAACACTCAAAATCAGTTTACAAATATATGCAAGCAATATACCATAAATAGTATCAGAAATATTGCACGACTTTTTGAATTTCAGAACTCTAAGTTATTTTCCATGTATTATGAGACTCAACACCTCAAAAAGTGCTATGAAAAATATCACATTCTTTATATTTAATTACGTAGAACATATTGACTGAAAATATATATTTTGCACTTATTTTTCTATTTAATTGTTTATTTAATTAAATTTTAATTATTTAATCTATTTATTTAATTATCTAGGTATTTGTTACTATTAATTCATACCTTATTTAATTTTTTATTATAAAATTTTATTTAGTCTAAATTATATTTATATTAAGTCTTATGAAACTTGAACACCTGCCATAACTCCTGTTTGAGATTTCATTATTGTGAATATTTTTCACTTAATATTTTTATGTTAGTCTTGTCGCGCACGAGTCAGTAGTTCAAGCCACCAAATCTCCTCTTGTCAACCATCAATAGTACTTTATTATAATTATTTAATCAATTTATTATATTTAGTTGATTTTCTTTAACTATATATTAAATTTAGTTGTATTGTTTTTTTTTTGTTTTTTTTTGGATAACTTTTAGTTGTATTATTTTAAATTAAAGTCTTATGAACCAATTAAATACTTATATCTGTATTTTTTTGGTCTTTTCGTTAAATCTTATGAAATGCTTAATCATAAAAAAAATTGCAAATCAGACAAAAAATTAGACTTAATTGTACCCTAATCTCATACAAAATCTTCTAATAGTACCATAACATGCATGGATTTCCCACAAAAAAAAAAAAAAAACAAAAAAACAAGCATAACAATATAGTCCAACATGCAGCCAAAGTAATCGAAACTCACAGTCATGCCAGTATTGTAACCAAATTAACAACATATATATAAAAATTAACAAGAACAAACTTAAAACACTTAATATTGGAGCAACTCAATACAAACTCAATAACACAGAATTAACAAACCAAAGAACATCACAATGCACATTAATAATGAAAAAATAAATAATTCTACCTGAAACTGAACAAGAAACTAAATAATTGGTGCATTTCTGAATTAAATGTTTCAAAAATTTATAAAACTAATATAGTTGATCGATTTATTAGAACATCAGAATATACAGTAAAAATTAATAAAAAGGGAGAATACACGGGGCTTCTTTGTCTGTCACACGTGGGATTGAGACAAAAATAATAAACAAAAGACATGAAAATGAAAACGGTAACAAGAAATAATTTTGTTGGTAGGTGAAACAGGGCGCACACCGAGAGAGAGTCACATGATTTTCTTAGTGATAAAATATGAGCTTTTAGAATTTAGATGTAAGGAAAAATGAATGGCAACAATGGCAAGTAATCTTAAAGTTACTTTTAAACTTTTTAATACAACCTATAGAGGGTCCAACAATTCTCTAATTTATGAGAGAATCAGTATTTTATGCCAATTTTTTTTTTTTGTTGGGTACAATTTATGCCAAATTTTTAGTACGACAATATATCATATAAAAAGAGATTTGTTTTTTTGAAGGATAATATAAAAGAATATAAATACAAAACTTATATAATACACAGTCTTAAATATTTTAAGAGAGTTATACTATATGTTTCAAAAAAAAAAAAAGAGAGTTATACTATATAAATTATTTATTTATTTTTACATGATAACATCATATAAAAAGTTAACATAAAAATTCATTATTATAAAATTATGGAGCATACCATGTGCTCCTTTAGAAATGATCAATTTCGAAAGTGGGACAGAGAGCTAAAGAAGAAGCCAATTAACCAGCCTGTGAATTTGCGTGATCTTTCTGTGGTACGAGAGAGTGTTTGTTATATTTTTATTATTAATTAATATTTTATTAAATAAATTAATTTAAACTATTAAATCAAGATAAATTTTTGAAAATTAATTAAAATAAGTAAAATAAGAGTAACAATAGATATTTTTGTCAAAAAAAATAAAAATAAAGTAACAATAGATATAACATTACAATAGATATAACATGGGGCATGGGCTATCAGAAAAATTAATCATATAGTTCTCCAAATACGATAGCTGCTACAATAGAATTGCAATTAAACTCTTTCGGGAATATCAGAAATCATGATCCATGGGACCAAGTTCCCCTCCTACAAACTTGTAAATGTAAATGTCGCAATTTTTTCGGCTAAACATAACTAGAATGCTGTATTTATGGATGCGAAATCAAAGAAATATGCAAGTGATATGGATGCTCTTTGTGGTGACTTTTTGCTGCTAAAGAGGCTTTGACTTTTTACATGGGAATTTGGATTCAAATTAAAATTATTTGACGCGAAGGTGATGCAAAATAAGTTAATACTCCATCTGTTGAGTAATCAAGAGTCAAGACTTATCCTTTAATTATGATACTATTTTTCGTTATAAACATGCAATCCCGTATTATTCAGAGAAGATTTGATTAAAGATTAACGGTTAATGATTTCAAAAGATTTGATTGATTAGTAGTTGACTTAATTTCTTTTGCTTGATGATTAAATGGTAAAAAGGGATTTTAATTTTCTGATTGCAAAAGATAGAGGATGGGTATATCTTGATTGATAGAAGATTGATAGAGAGAGAGAGATATATATGATATAACGGATTTCAATTAGTGATAGAAGATTTGATCAGTTGATGATTTTAAAAGATTTGATTAACCAATTTAGTTTCTTTTGCTTGTTTCTTTTGTTTTAAACGGTAAAAAGATTTTGATTTTCTTATTGCATGCAAGTGATATATAGAAGATAGGTTTTTTTTTTTTGGATAAAAGAAAGCAGATGGGCATATATACTGTGATTGTGATATCTGAATTTCATCGTAATTCATTTCATATAGATGGAAGCAACGCCAAGGAACATGGAGAATAAGCCAAACCTCCATGAGCACTTGATATGGGAAATTCTATTGAGGTTGCCTGTGAAGTCACTTGTACGTTTCAAGTGTGTGTCCAAGTCATGGTTGTCTATGATTTCCGATGCCAACTTTGCCAAATTACATTATAACCTAACTGCATCTTCTCACACTCCACAACTTGTTTTCTCCGTGTCTGTTGTGGATTCTAATAAAGCCCAAATTCGTTCAATAGATCCAGAGGGATCACTAGAAATTCATTCTGTAAACTTGGTTCCTTCGTTCTTGTCATCACAAGAAGTATCTGATATTAGTTTTTTGGGTGTTTGCAGAGGGTTTATCCTTTTAGGACATGACCCTAAACTCAACAAGAGGGTTTATCCTTCATTGCCTCCCGAAAATCTGCTTGTGTGGAACCCATCAACCGGAATCTACAGAGCACTTACGTACTCTGAAATTGGGTCCACACTTTGTTGCTTATTCCCCATACACGCTAGCTATAGTTTAGAGTATGACGCATTCACAGATGATTACTTTGTAGTTATATCATGGATGCAGATGACATATCGCGGAGATTCCAGCTGTGTGGAGACATTAGAGTTATTCTCCATGAGAACCAATTCATGGCGACAATTTGATGCTATTAATGGGTTTAGTTGTAGCAAGTGGGATGAAACTGTCTATTTTAACGGGGCTATTCATTTGTTTGCTATCGATAACAGTGAATCAATTAAAGCAATAATTGCCTTTGATTTAACTGAAAGAAATTGTTCTGAGATACCTTTGCCTGATAATGTTGTTGTTTGTGGTTGGATACTAAGATTGAGGGTAATTAGAGAATGTCTCTGTCTATTATGTTTTCCAAGGGATCCGCCAGGTTTTGCTGTGGTATGGATGATGAAAGAATATAAAGTGAAGTCATCTTGGACTAAGTGCAATTATGTTCCTCAACATGCAACTCCTCCTTTTCTGGATCCACATCATGCGACTCATCATCCTCTATGTTACTTTGGCCCCACATACTTCACTAAAGCTGGTCAAATTGTTGGATATTCATGTATCGGATTAACAAAACTCAATGACAAAGGGGAGCTGCTACATTGTCGTAGAGATCGAGATAGTTGTAACAAGTGTCATGTTTATAGAGAGAGCCTACTCTCACTCCCTACTGACACTGGGCAACCATCGAAAGATGATAAAAAATAACAATTATGGTATGTAATATTGTTTTCCAATCTTTGGTCACGCTATTTCAACAAATCTTGCATTATCAAGTTTCAATAGCATATGTGGTTTGGTTGTGGACTGAATTTACCTATGCCTTGAGATAATATTCAACATAGCAGTTATATATATGAAATTGTCTTGAAATATTATATATCAAAGCTATTTTTTTTTTTTATAGTGTGTGACTTTTACATTAAGCTCATCTTTCTTGCTATATGTCTAGAGTGGTTTCAATCTTCGGATAGAAGTCATCGGAACCAAACCCAAATCTTGTCTCTATTTTGTTGTTTTAAGTGAACCCCGTGAGTGATTTAGAGTCTTGCTAATTTTCAGGACTTAATATCATGATATGCAAGTGTGTGCATACTATTTGATGAGATGCCAAACTCATTTTTTGATAAAATGCCTAACTCATTTTACTATCATGATATGAAAATTCTCAGTTTTTAATATTTCATTTAGATGATGAAACTGTGCTGTTTTGTGCTTACTTTTGAGGATATGCGTATCTTATTGTTAGCTTACTGCAATAGGATGACCTTGGTACTTGACTTGAAGAACCCCCCAGAAAAGTTTTAAATCTTAATTCTTGCATTTAAAAAATAACATCGGTAAGGTAAATGTTCCTGAGATTTGGATCGACTAATTGTCCCTTTCTATGTACGAGAGCTTGCTGCAAGATTATGTGTTTGGATTAGATGTGGAAAAAAATTATTAATTCAATACTCGATTATAATAAAATTTGTTTTATGTTTACATGTGTTATTTGGAAAACAATTTTAACATAATTTATTTCATTTAGATTGTGTAAAAGAATTACTTTTATATGATAAATTATGAAAATGGTATATATATTTGGATTAGTTATGAAAAATTTTATTATTTATAATCGATTATATGCATAATAGAATCTGTTTTATGTTAGATTATATTTGTTGAAAAACGATTTTAAAATTATTTATTTCATTTGAGTTGTGTAAAAAAGTCATTTTTATATAGTAATTAATTTTGAAAAGAATAATTTAATTGAGGAATAGATGGAATAATTGCATTAGAATTTTCAAATAGTTGAATTTTGTTGCTCATATTTATAGGGAGGGTAATTCTTGTGGGGATAGATTGGCCTCCCATGGTCTATCTATTCAAGGTTTTTTGTGGTGGGATACCATTCCATATTTCATTAGGGAAGACTTTTTTAGAAATAGATTAAGTATTTCTACTTATAGATTCATATGATTTCTGTTTCATGGGTCAGGTTGATGCCCCCCATTATTTTTGTATTCTTTTCTTATTCTATTAATAAATTAAAGGTGTGCTGTAGATGATAGTTAGGGTATGGGTTGAAAATATAGTTAGGATGTCTTTCCCTAAAGTGATGCCTCTGCATGCCTTTTTTGCTGAAAAATATATATTTGCCTGGTAGTTAGTTTTGCAGGTGTGAAATTTGTTATTGATTTTAAAATAATTTAATAGTTTTTTATATAAGCCTCAAGCTTCTAACTTCTCTAAAAAACTTTTTCACATAAAAATAGTTGTTATGCAATTTAATTAGTTCATGACTTTAATTTCTATGCACTGACAGTGTAAATGAGTTTTATATAACATCCCGACTTTTCGCTGCTTTCTAATATCAGAAATTTATATAAAAACGTTTATATTTTTATCCGAGACTTAGAAAGCAGATGACCTAATTTTGACTCGTGAACGAGAAACTTAAGGTTTTTATTTAATTTCCTTCGATTTGGTATTTTTAAAATATTTCGTTAAAAAGTGAAAATAATATATTTTATACGGGTGTATATTAATCGGGTAAGCGATGAAGCTGAATACTAGATTTTCGGGACCCGCTAACGGATAATACCAACGAGTCACACAAGGCGACTCACCCATGTGAAGTCATAAATGTGAGCACATGGTCATGATTACTAACTTAGGGGAAATTGTAAATTAGTCCTTAGACTTTTGGAATTTTGCAATTTAGTCCTTACAACTTAATTGCACTTTGATCCATATGAAACCAAGATTCCTTGCTCCTTGGCCCCTCTTGTGCGCAGCCACACCTTTATAAATTCCCTCCCTCACACTTCATTTTCTTCCTATTGCATTTTGCTTCATAAACTCATAAGAACACCAAAGTTAGTCTATGATCTTTGCTTGGATTGATCATTTCACTTGTTCTTCTTTGATCTTCAAGAGGTAAACTCTTAATCCTTGATCATCTAAGTCTTATTCTTCATGTATTTTGCAAGTTCATGCCATGATCATCACTTTTACATTCCTAGATCTAGAATCTTTGAAAATCTCTAAGAAATCATAGAAAAATCCTAAAAATATGAAACTAGTTTCTATGTTCTTATTATCACCTCTATAATCATAATCCAAGAGAGTTTGTTGCAAACAAAGTTTTCCTCCCTATTTTTCTCTCCAAGGCCGAAACTATGCATGTGAGGGTGGAGGAACTTTTGTTCATTTCTTTTGAAAATGATCTTGTATTTCATCCTTCTAGTATGTAACTATGTTGAATCCAAATTCTTATATCAAACCAAAATCTCTTGCCATGTTTTTATGTCTTGGCCGAATTCATACTTTGAGGAACTTGGAGGATTTAATTCAATCTTTGTTGATTAATCACTAATTCATTGTCTTAAGTACTTAGGATCATTAACCCAATGACTTAAGCAATTTTAGAATTTTTAGCCACAAAATCTCTATAGGGCCGTGACCTATATGTAGTGTATAGGTAATTGTATTTGTTTGATTTTGATTGGTTGAGTTGTGGTTTGTATCACCACGATTTTTCAACTTTCTAATATCGGTAATAATTATATAAATGATTATATTCTTATCCTAGATTTAGAAAATGGCTTTGGATAAACTAAGGCCATTTCCTTGTCATACTTATTTTTATATGGTTACGGGGAAGTTTTGGAATGAAAATTCAGACGGAAACCGGTCTATGTTATTCTGCGTTTTCACTGATAGAAAGCTTTTACTGATCAGAAATCCTAATTTCGACTCGGGAACGAAACCATTAGGTTTTATATTTTGTCCCGGACGATTTTCCACATTTTGGAAAAATTTGTTAGGAATGAAAGTAATATTATTTTATTCGGGTGTAATCGTAAAGAAAACATGTAAAACCTAAGTCGGGGGATAAGTCGGGTAAACGACGGAGTCGATTATGGAGCTGAGGTATTAGGAGGGATTAATGTATCAGAGAGGACAAGGAGTCCGGCCTTAAATTCTAGTAATCGAGAATTTTCAAGTGAAAAGACCAAAATGCCTCTAAGCTTAACTTAACCGACGTTTGGTTAAATTTTAACCATGGTTAAGGAACCAAGGTTAATTCTTATGGTCCAAAATCAGCTACACCCTTCATAAATTCTTGGCCACATGATTTTAACCATAGTTAGCAAATAAACCCTAGTTAAGATACATTTAACTACGGTTAAGTTATTATATTATTTTCTAAACTTAACCTAGATCAAATAAACTCAACCATGGTTCTTTTATCTCATTAAACCACACAATTTCTCCTCCCACACAGCTTATGGCCACAGCCCAACACCCACTCTTGGGCCATTTTCACTCATTTTTCCTACTTCATCATCTTTATCACTTGTGTTCATCCAAAACCATATGTTCTTCACTTTCTCTCACTTGTTCTTCACAAGTTCTTCATTGTTCTTCATTGTTCTTCATTTTTCTTCAATTTTCCTCAAACTTAGAAACATGATTTCATGATTCTTTCTTCATGAAACTTGTTCCTTAGATCATTATCATCACTTTAATCCATTTTATTCTTAAATCCATGAACTTTCAAGTTCATCTCTTCTCCTCTCAAATTTCGGCCATGCCCCTAAAGTCACCATCGATTTTCTAAGATCATCTTCTTACTTCTTTAGATGATCCAAGCACTTTCTAATTCACTTCTCAAATCATTTCTTCACAAAAACACTAAGAACTCTCTAGTGTTTTTGCTAAGTTCATCTATGATCTTCAAGTTCTTGATCAAATCTCTTTATTCCAAGATGACGAATCTCTTCCTAATCATCATAGCTTTGTTAATCATCCATAAAATTCCATTTTGATCAACTATTTCATGAATTTCCATTCTTTGATCTAGAACTTTAAAAATTTCTATAAAATTGTAGAAAAATCATTTTAATGTGAAACCAATTTCTATGAACTCATTATGATGTATATATTCATCATTTAGAAGCATGAATCCAAATTAAATTTCCTTCCTATTTTCTCATTGAAGGGCGAAACTCATAGTTTTGCTATAAATGGGTTTTTGCTTCAACTTTGTTAAAAGATGCTTGATTTCATCCCTTTGATCCTTATGGTTATTAAATCCATGAGATTAGAATACCAAATCAATTTCTATCCTATTTTATCTAAGAGGCCGAAACCTAGCTCATAAAGAGTGAGAGGATTTTGTTTCATGTTTTTAACTTCTAGCAATTAATTTATCTATGCTAGTTAATAATATAGGAACTAGAATCCAAAAGATGGAATTGAGAAAATAACTCTAACCCTCATTTGAATTAAAGGCCGAATCCTAGTTCATATGAACTAGATGAGTTTTGTTTCATTTTTTTGATTTATTTGTTGATTGGTGATTTGATTTATTATGAAGGATATATCTCTGTTTGATTATCCTGAGTTGTGCGGAGGAAACTGGATACGAATTGGAAAACGCTTCGTGAAAGGAAACTTGAAATCTTCAAGAGGTAAAGGGAGCTTACCTGAGGGATTTTTCCCAATAACTGTATGTGATTAGTGTGTGGTCTGTATTATTTATATGTGGTTGTGGTGCTTGTTTAATTTGGTTCAAGTTGTATTATTTTTATTTGTGTGTTTATCTGCATTTAATTATTTATTTTCAGTTATATATTATAGTGATTGGATGCATGATCTACCTGGGATAATTGCTATAATATTGTTGTTGATTGTTGTTCGAGAAGCCTGACGGTGGTCAGTGCTCAATTAATTAAACAAGATAAAAGCTTTAAGAAGCTTTACGATGAATATTCAATATTTAATTTAGAAATGTTGGAATATATTAGTTAATTAATCAATGATTTGGGAAGAATAAGAAATATTTGAAAATATTATGATTTTAGTGATTTATCGATGTAAGAGTGAACTATGAGTCACAGTGAGGACGTAACCGTGAAAATATTTTAGTACTGCTAATTTTAAATGTTATTATAAAAAAAAACAGTTTCAAAAATAATTTTATTATGGTGTGGAGAAAATTATTTTACTAGGAAAGTCAAATTTTGACTTAAACATTTTTAAAACGTCAAGCGACGAACAATTCCAATAACGTTTACGGAAAGTATTCTTAAAAGTAGTAATATTGGCTAAAACAGAGAATTAATCTCAAAACGATATTTTCTTGGAACTAAAGCTCAAAATAACGATTTTTGGAAGAAAATGAGTTTTAAGTGATTTGATGATTTTATAAACGAATTTCCAACGAAAAAGGGATTTTCTGCAAATTAGCTTTGTACAATGATGTTATTTCCAACAACTTGGATAAGTTGCGGAGACTTTGTTTTGGATTTGTTTTTCACCGAATGAAAATAGTGTTAACGTTGAAATGCGAACCTAGTATCAGAGACGTCGCGATACTAGTGTTATTTAATATAAGCACGAAGATCTTTGATCCGTGTTACATTGTTATGGACTTTTTGTCCTATCCACGTTGTGGGTTACGTTGTTAAATTTGAATGTTGTTTTCTATCATCACAAACTTAAGATTGATTTCAAGGTCTAAGGTGTTGTGACTGAGCACTCGGACTTCGTGTCCCGTGTTAACGTTGAAAAATCTAACATGTTGAAAATTATGAATGGTCATAAGCCATTTTGAGCTTCGACAAATGAAGAATGAACACAATGAAAAATGACGAGAACAAAATGTATTATATGCATTCATTGGTAGATGTGCCCACGTTCTTATGTATGATGCCTTAATGATAAGGTATTCGTGCTACGTTGTTATGTATGATGCCTTAATGATGAGGTATTCGTGCTACGTTGTTATGAAGTTAGACGACGTATATGAAGTGTTCATGCATAGTTTTCAATGATGATGTTTGGGGTGTGAAACCCATTGATAAACTATTTGCTTTAATAAGAATGATTATGTTGTTATGAACATGTATATGTGTATCTATTTTCTTTTGTGTCGCGCATGTAGCTATTGTGTTAAATCCATATATTGGCGTCTCACCCTTACAAATATCACAGGTTTATTATAGACTACGGTAGCACTTTGGTACACTAGTATAGATGAAGCGAAGGAATTCACTAAGTCATTTGAGGACTTAACTTCTAGATGCTTGAAGAAGTATTCGTTAGTGGGAATGTCACGAGGGTATTTCAAATAACTGTCTTGTAGAGTGACTAGCTTAGGAATTTTGGTTGAGTTGTATAATTAAAAAGGTATTTAATTGTGAGATTGTAAGTTAGTCTTTGTTATAATTTTCTCTTTTGAAAATGAGACTCTTTGAGAAAACAATGTATGTCGTGGCAACCTTGTTATGAATGTGTAAAGATATTCAATATGACTTCACTACTTTAATTTGTGTATCATGTTTCTAGAGCTTTCTGTTAAAGAAAATATTTACACCCGTGTTTTCTGCCTTATATAAAAGTTAATTTTCCGAAAGCAACCAGCAAATAGAATTGTTAATTTATTTCCGCACGTATTATGAAGTAATACCCAGGGGGTGTTACATGGTTTGTTGAAGGATAAAGACTTGTGCCTTGTACGTGAGACCGGACTTCCGACAAAGTACTTTTAATCCGCTGAAAATTCTTCGAGAGGTAAGAGGGGATTGCCTGAGGGATTTTTCCGATGGCTACGTGCTATCTAGTTGATGTCTGTATTATTTATCTGTGGTGTTTGTTTCAGTTGTGTTATTTTTATCTGTGATGGGTTATCTGCACTTAATTTTTTATTTGCAGTTATATATTATAATGTTGTGATGCATGATCTGCCTGGGAATATTGCTATGATGTTGTTATTGAATGTTGTTTTAGAAGCTGACAGTGGTCAGTGCCCAATCAATTAACCAGATAAATGCTTTAAAAGCTTTAAAAATTATATTCAATGTTTAATGGAGAAATATTGGAATATAATATTGATAGAAAATAGTATTTGGGAAATATAAGAAATGTTGGAAACTATTAATATTTTAATGATTTATCAGTGTAAAAATAAACTATGAGTCACAGTGAGGACGTAACCGTGAAATTATTTTTGTATTGGTAATTTTTATGTAAGAAATTCCATAATATCATAAAAAAGTTATTTTATGAAATTAATCTTCGAAAATAGCTTAATTATGCTTTTAGAAAAATATTTAAGTGGAAAAGTTTAAGAATTAGCTTAAATGACTTTAAAAATGCTAGACGACGGTAATTTGGAAAAGTATTGACGTCAAGAAATTCTAAAATGGCAGTACGTTCCAAGACTAAGCCTCAATAACTTTTGAAACTTGAAATTTTTCCAAGACTAAGCCTCAAGTAACTCCTTTTTTGAAACTTAAAATTTTCAGGAAAAAAATTTCAAGTAATTGATGATTTTACAAAGGGTTTTCTATAAATGAGTTTTACTAAACGGTGTTATTTCCGACAACTTGGATAAGTTGCGGAGACTTTGTTTTGGATTTGTTTTTCACAGAACGAAAACAGTGTTAACGTTGAAACGCGAAGCTAGTATCAGAGACGTCGCGATACTAGTGTTATTTAATATAAGCACGAAGATCTTTGATCCGTGTTACGTTGTTATGGACTTTGTGTCCTATCCACGTTGTGGGTTACGTTTTTAAAGTTGAATGTTGTTTTCTATCACCACAAACCTAAGACTGATTGCAAGGTCTAAGGTGTTGTGACTGAGCACTCGGACTTCGTGTCCTGTTTTAACGTTGAAAAATCTAACACGTTGAAAATTATAAATGGTCGTAAGCCATTTTGAGCTTCGAAAAATGAAGAATGAACACAAAGAAAAATGACGAGAACAAAATGTATTATATGCATTCATTGGCAGACGTGCTCACGTCGTGCTACATTGTTATGTATGATGCCTTAATGATGAGGTATTCGTGCTACGTTGTTATGTATGGTATCTTGATAAATAAGGTATTATGTGCTACGTTGTTATGTATGGTATTCCATGCCACATTGTGCCTAATATACCTGGCAATCGAGCTTGATCAGCTCATTTACACGGTGTTGGGATCTCCGGAGATTAAGTGAAAAGTTAGATGTTGAAAGTTGAAGTGTTCATGCATTATTTTCAAATAACGATGATCGGGTATGAAACCCAATGATAACTACTTGCTTATTTATGAAAGCTTATATTGTATGGAAACGTATATGTGTATATATTTTCATTTGTGTCGCGCATGCCATTATCGTGTTAAATCCATATATTGGTTTCTCACTCTTGCGTTATTTCTGTTGGATTGCCTCTGTTATGCTCTATATTGGGGAGTTCAGATGAACCGCTTAGGGGATATAATGTATACAAGAAGAAGTTTCCTTAGTTCGGGGCATGGCGATATTTCTTTGCTACTATTATGTCTATCTTATAGACGTGACCAGCCTAGGTTTTATTCGTCGTATGTTGTTGATTTTCAATAAGGACCTATACTTATAAGGGTCTAGGTATGAAAACAGTATGATGCAGTATAGTTGTTTGACGTTATATATATATATATATATATATATATATATATATATATATATATATACACGGTCATGTGTTTACGTTGTTGTTGTGGTTGTCGAAAAGAATAAAAAATAAAATTTATCACCATTTTTGGAAGAGATAATCGATTCAGAAAATATTATTTTCCAAAAGCAACCAGCGAATTCAAGTTTTATTTTTCGTAACGGGTTAACCATGTGATACCCCAAAGGAGGGGTGTTACATTTTACACTAACATCCAATGATATTAAATTAAAAGCACAGATTTAAAATATTAATAGATGTCAATGTAAAACTTTTTACACTAACGGTGCATATTGTTTATCCAGACCTAATAATTTACACCATAAAAAATAGATAATAGAATTTATTTTAATCTTACTCAAACACCCTCTAAGGTACGAATTCACACTATAGTAGAATGTTGTTATAATAAGTAAATATATATTTGTCAATAATAATAAAATCTTGTTTTTGTGTCAAAAAAAATAAAATCTCGTTTCAGTAATGATCATCGCCACCTATTACTGTCGTGAAACAAAAATACAATTATAATTGTAACTATATTTTTGGACACATAATTTATTTTATGAAAAAAGTTGTGCGCACACTGTTTCGTACTCCTTTTAGTCTTTTACGTATGAGTTTAATCGGTATACACTATTAGTGTAAAGGTATTTTCACACTATCAACCAATAATAAATCGCTACGTCATTGAAAATATTTGATTCTTATCCAAATCACCTTAAAAGTCATCCATACCATGATTTATGATTAATTAACAGTGTAAAAAACTTTACATTGACAATACATACTAATTAAACTCTTTACGTATTTAATGGTTTATGAGTAAATAATTAATGTTTGACATATATTATGTATAAATAATAAGGATTTAATTTGTATACACAATCAGTGTAAAAAACAATTACACCGTCAACCAATTATAAATAACCACATGTGCTAAAATGTTTGAATCTTATCTTAACTACCTGAAAAGTCACTCATATCTTGATTTCTAATTGGTTAACAGTGTAAAAAAAATTTACACTGACAGTGCATAGCGATTAAACTCAAATAATAATTGATGGGTAAACAATCAATTATTAACAGATGAATAAATATATTTTTTTAGAAGCTAACATATAAATAATTGTTAACAAATAAGTATCACACTACAAAAGAAATTGAAATCAGCGACGACGGGCATGTTCCATCACTGAAAAGCAAAATCCATTGCTAAATTAAGTAACGACAAAATTAGCAACAAGAAAAAATTGGTCGAAAAAAGTGGTGTCACTAAATTTTAATGACAGAATTTATGTGTCATTGTAGTTAGCGACGGAAAAACAATCGTCGCTAGCAATGAAAATTTTGCCAGCAAATTTTTTTAAAAAAAGTAACTTTAAAATTTCGTAATTCCGCCATTGTTTATGACAGATTGCGATCCGTCGCAATTTATGATGGATTGGAATCCATCGCTGTTTATAACGGATTGGAATCCATCGCTGTGTATGATGGATTGAGATCCGTTGCTATTTATGATGGATTGGAATCTGTCACTGTTTAGAAAATTCATTGCTATTTATGACTGAAATGCAGTTATCACTGTTTATGACGAATTGAGATTCGTCGCCGCCTGCAATAGAAAAAATTAATTATTCGTCATAATTATCTACAAATTTAAAATTAGATATATGATTTCAGAGACAAGTTTAACAAATGAAATAGGTGTTTTGCGGCAGATTTAATAACAACAAAGAACTCATCTCTAATTTTTGCAATATTTTATTGCATATTTTACGTAAATATCAACTATACCTTGATAAATCAATAACCAACATATCTCAATATTAATTAAATACACACAATATAGATCTTAATATCAGTATCAAGCATATATACCAAAAGAACGTAATATCAATTACAAAAATCTAATGATATAAAAGTTTGTCATACTAATCAACCAAATCTGAATAGAACCAATATAACAAGAAAAATCAAATTTATCAATAATACTACTCAAGCCCATCATCAGATCCATATCCCTCATTTTGCTGATTATCTTGATCAATGGATGAAGGTGGATGCGGAGGTAGTAAAATAGAACCTTGAGCAAAGCTCTCCATTAATTGATGCATTTTCTCCTGCATCAAATGATTGTCCTCCCAAGACGAATGAATCAGCTCCTCATGAGACTCCAGTCGTGTCTTAAGGTTCCTATTTTGGACTGGGAGACGCCCTCATTGGATGATGTGGTTGAGGTAGACGCCCTCACTAGTGCATTGGTCCTTTAAGTTTATTTCTTTTTTCAATTTGGTCCCGTGAGTTTTTTTTATGTCATAATTGTCCCTTAAGTTTTCTTCCATTAACAATGTTGACCTTACCGTTAGTTTCCGTCCATTTTTGTCTATGACAGTCCTATGTGAATATTAACTATCTTAGGTGGCGATGATTGGACATCCCAACTGAAAAATAATATTTAAAAAAAATAATAAATGAAAAATAAATTATTAACACTATAAGAAAAGTTGGTATTACCGACGACCAAAGATTGTCACAAAGAGCAAAAGTCTGTAGCTAATACGATCGTCGTAAATTGTTTCCGACGGTTTTTTAAGTGGCTGTCGCAAAAAATTTCCCTGTACCGACGGCTTTTCCATCACAAATAATTGGCCTCGCCTTTAATTCATGCATAAAGATTAGCAATGGCTAGGCCTCTGCAAATTTTTTTTGTTTACCGATGGCCACCCAATCGCAAACTTGGTAGAAAAGGAGAAAATTTTGGTGCTCAAATATTCGTGAAAAAGATATTAGCAACGGCTAGGCCGTCACATATATTTTTTTTTTTGTTATTACCAATGGCTAGCCCTTTGCAAACTTGGCAGAAAAGGAGGGAATTTTGGCTCTCAAATATTCGCAGAAAAGAGATTAGCGACGGCTAGGCCATCGCAAATTTTTTTTTTGTTATTACCAATGGCCAGCCCATTGCAAACTTGGCAGAAAATGAGGGAATTTTGGCACTTAAATATTCGCGGAAAAGAGATTAGTGACGGCTTGGCCATCGCAAATTTTTTTTGTTATTACCGATGGCCAGCCCGTCGCAAATTTGGCCTCACGTGCAAAGATGCAATTTTTTTTGTTATTACCGATGGCCAGTCAGTCTTAAATATTCGCGGAAGATATCAAAAGACAGATATAACTATAAATATACAGAAGATATCAAAAGATAGATATAACTGTAAATAAGATATCAACTTATGTTCTTTTTAAATAACACAACATTGACATAGAAACGATTTTTCGTTAAGTGCTTTTTCAATATTCCTTTCGCAAAATCTCCTTTTGTCCTTACGTGAAGGCTCCCCCTAAACTTATGCTTTCCTTTATATTTTACCCAGCTAAAATCATTATTTTCTATGCTTTCTTTCTTTCTTTCTTTCTTTCTTTCTTTCTCTCCCCCTTTTGGCATTATCAAAAAGGTAAGTACTTTGGTACTTAGGGAGGTACTTTGGTACTCTTATTGAAAACAATTTTTTGTTAGAAACACGAGATTAAGTCAATAAAATATCAAGATATCAAATATTTTAAGATATATATCAGATAACACAACTTTATCAAGGCAGTAATCATAGCAAACATTTCATCATACAGTTAGAGAGATAACACACAACATATCAAATGAATAACACTCATAAATACTCATAGGTTCAAAGTATTTAATCATAAATCATCACCACCAGATATCAATGAGTTCAAAATACTCAACCATAAAACTTATAAAATTATCAGTTCGTCATAATAAAAGCTATTATAAAAACATCACTGAATCATTTCATTTTGTCAAGAACTTAGTGAAGAGGATCCACAACCAAATTCAAAGTCTGATTGGCAAGTCTGATTTCTGCTTTTGCCACGGGATCACACACATGGGATGGGTTTTCTCCAGATTGTTGCTCAGATGCTTGTGCGTGATGCTCAGAATGGGGATTAGAAGGTTCTTGATCAACATTGGGGTGAATGGAATCCAGAGAGATGGGTGCAGCTTCAACCATAGCTAGATATTCATTCATTGCAGCTTCATAATTGTCATACCAGGGTTGAAGAATAATGTTTACAGGTATTTCAGATGCAGACATACTCGTAGAGACTATAAGGGATTCTGAGGCATTCCTAGCCAAACCAGATTCAACAGGATTAGATCTTAGAGTTAGTTCCTCTCTTTCTTCTACCACTATTTCTTCATCAACTTCATCAAATGAGTCACTTAAAACAACCACTTCCAGACCATCCATATCATCATCTAGAACTAAAAGATCATGATCTCTGGGACCATCAAGGGTTTCTTCTTCAACATGGGGTTCAGATAGGTTTTGAGAGAGTGATTCAACCACAGACACAGATAAATTTAAATAAAGGGGTTCAGACATATCTTCATAAAATGTTTCAGACACAACTACAGACTCTGCATTGGACAATGGATCAACATCCAAAGTTATCAGATTTAGAGCATTTCGAGAAACAGAAATTGCTTCAGAAAAAGAACATAATAAATCATGTAGTGTGCATAGAGAAGTGAACAATTGTAGTGGGGATAAGGATTCATAAAGGTTATCTTCAAAAAATGGGGTCCTATACCACATGCTCAATCTATTTATGATAGAATGAGTAACGAATCTATAAAACAAACTTTCAGTTGTTCTTGTGGGAGGGAGAGGGTCCTCCTTGAAGTCTCTATCCCAGAACAATTATAGAGAAAAACTATAAGAATTCTAGGACCAGCATAGATATAGGCAAAGGTATTTTCAAACAAACAGACTCTAGGTTCTTTAGTTATCATCAAAATGGAAGTTGTTCTTCTAAGATAAAAAAAACACTATAAGAATTCTAGGACCAGCACAGATATAGGCAAAGGTATTTTCAAACAAACAGACTCTAGGGCCTTTAGTTATCATCAAAATGAAAGTTGTTCATCTAGGAAAAAAGGGTAAAGGTTCAGAGGGTCCTACATACCCAAAGTGCTATAAAGCAACAAACCTGATCCTATAGCCTTCAGTGAAGGTTTTCCACTTTTGATACTCAGTCAATCATGATCCTGATGCTTCAGCATCCATCTGCCCTTTCAAATCTTCCAAAAACACTACAACATATCTTGCTGTGCACTCCTTTTTATAAATACTTATGGTAATTTCCTTTCTCTGATAATCAGTAAGCAGATGCCTAGGGACTGGCACATGGAAGTCATTTGCAACAAACTGCTTGTTCAGAACTTGTTCTTTTACTGCTTTTATTGCATCCGGTGGAGGGATTTCACCAATAGTCTTGATAGGTTAGGGACTAGTGTCCTCATATCTCCTCTTCGAGGCACATCACCCATTTTTGTACTTGTTCCACAAAGCTTCTAGCCTAGCTTGCCTTTCTTCCTCAGTTTCTTCTTCTTCTTCTTCCTCTTGCCTTACTTCTTCTTCCTCTTCCTGATTTCCAACCTCAAAACCAGCTTCTTCATTTTGTCTTTCCTCTTGGACAGCTTCAGCTATCTTAGTTGCTTATTTATCCTTCCTCCATATTTTTCATTTTTCCTTTCCTCCCTCTTCCTTTCCATCCTCTTATTCTTCTTTCCCTCTAAATTGAAAATTTCCTTGAAGGGTTCAGAGACCACTTCAGTAACAAAGACAGAACCCGTAGCCTCAACAGTTTTGGCTTTCCTATTCTTCCTTTATCAGACACATTCTTACTTGTTGCATTAGCCTTCCTTTTCAGAACAACAGAGATGGGTTTATCATCATCAGAATCTTCCTCAGAGATTCTTTCAACACTGATTCCAGCATTAGGATTTTCAGTAATCCTAAGGTTGCGGTTCCTGGTAAACTCAAATCCACTATCATTTTTCATTTTTAAATCAGCCAGGGTTGCTATAGAGAAGATGGGGGTCATATTCAGAAATCTCGAATTAATTCAAAACTGTTCCTTTATTTCTGATTAACCGAGTCAGCAACATTCCATAGGGATAACAGGTTTTGGTTCTTTTGCTTAGCAATCTTAACCATATGATTAAAGATTAAATCATTTATATCTACCTTAATATACTGCATAAGGTGATATAGAGCAAACTTATCTAGTTCCGTGATGGCATTCACTTGACCTCTTCTAGGGGTTACGCATCTTGTCAGAAGAAGATGCAGAAACCTTGCTTTAGGAGTGAGGTCCTGAGATGCCTTGCTTTCAATATGGGGACAACCAAACAGAGTTAAACTGACATCTTCCTTCTTCACGGAGTCTTCCCACTCCTCAGAAAAACCAGTGCCTTCTGTAACACCTCTTCTTGTTACATTACATATAACAACTATACGGGTCTAATTATTATATGTGTATCAAAATAGACAAATCTCTTATATTGCTAAAAACATAATATTGAAAACTAAATAAAAACTTTATATACATTCTTATATTTTTCTTAAAATAAATTTACATTTATACATCAAATTTTCAAAAATACATAAATTTGACTATTTTGACATGTCACTAGGCAGACCAACTACTTCTTATATTCTTTCCTTTCTTCACCTTCACTGTCTCCAATTAATCCTTGCTAAACCTGCATCCACATCTGATTGTACTACTAAAGTGAGACTACGTCTCAATGATGAACTACAATCAATTTAATAAAACAGCAGTACAACCAACCAGAGGAACTCCGGAAAATCCCCTCAAGCTATCATCAAAACTATATACATGAAGAACATATAATTCATCATAAAATACATGTACGCTTTTACGTCAAACTTTGTCATAAAGTACTTTTATACTTTTACATCAAACTTTATCATAAATACTTTTTATGCTTTCACATCAAACCTTATACTTTAATAAAATATCATATCATCATATCATAGGAAACATCATAAATGTCATTATAACATCACATTCTTAAATAAAACCTCATATCATAACATTATAACATCATAATCTTTAATGAAACATCATGAATAACATTTTAACCTTATAATCTAGGGAATGAATCCTCAACCTCGGTATGTAAACTCACTACCTGACAGGACGTCCCACTGCCTTACCTCAATGCAAATGTCATGAAAATAACCCTCAAGATCATAATAATCTCATTCCCTTAACTTAACATTCATAATTAACTTCATAACAACATCATATGTCCCTAAGGACCTTCAACATTATAATAGTCTCATAAAACATCAACTTAAACATTATCTTCAAACTTCTCATGAAAAGCATATTCTTTATAAATCATACAACATCTATAAAGCATAATATCTTAACATTTTCAACATACAAATTCTTTCATATCTTTTAAGAAATCCTTTCATCAAACATCCTTTTGAACATATCCTTCACATCTCCTTCGTAAACATAAACTTTTATGAAAAACCTTAATTCATAATTAACTCATAAGAAACATTATTTGGAACATCATCATCAAATCTTGCCTTAATAAACATTCTTCATAAAACATAAGCCTTTAGTACTTCAAGTAATTATATAACACTTGACCAATATCTAGAAAAATAGCTCAATAATAATAAACTATTGGTTCAAGCATTTCATCAAATACCTTAGGGGCTATTTTCTATTCTTTCAAAAGGAGAGACTATTTAAAACATAAACACCCCTTTACAATGTCTATTTCCCATAAATATCAAGAGATCCACAAATCCTCCTTCAAATCATATATCTTAAACTTAGAAATAAAACCACTTCAAACATAGAAATCCATCAAATCTTCCTTTAAACCATCAAACATGTATTTTCTAGCATAAAAATCTTCTTAGAGCTTAGAGGGGTTTAAAGATTGTGATTCCTCACCTTTTATTAAGATCTTGAACCCTTGCACCTCTTCCTTCTCTTCCTCTTCTTCTTTTCTTCCTCAATCTTTTTGTTCTTCAACCTCCAAATAGTTTGATCCACCTTCAATCCTTGTTATCCTTCTTGATTTCCTTGATTTTCCATCATTTCGTATGTTTTTCCCTCATTTCCTCTCTCTTTTCTCTCTCTAAAATGCGTTTTCGGAACCCTAGACCCATTTTCTGCATTTCTGGTTCGAAACAGGGGCGTTTATGGAAAAAAAGCTTGTCATGATCGATTATGGGCAAAATATAATCGATTATGAGCAACATGTACAATTCTGGTTATTGATGGCGTTTCACAATCAATGGGGTTATTATTATTGATGCACAAGTATGCATAATATGGGCAGTTGCGAAACGTGTGTTCTAGCCACTCCTTCCGAACATTCTCTTAACTTCGGAGTAGAGTCAGATCTTCCTTGAAGCTGTGTAGTTATGGGACTATGTAGTTTCAATCAGTCATCTCTCAGTTCTTGAGAAGCTGTGTAGGTATGGGACTATGCAGTTTCACTAGGTCATGTTTGTGTATAAGCTATGTCCTGTAATGCTTGGATGTTGTATGCTTTTGATGATATGTATATATTGTATGTTGTTGGTATATTAATTGAATGGGTGATCTGCAATTGGATGATAACATGAGATATGTTAGTAAGAGTATGGATATGCATATGTGCTATGTGGTGTCGTGCTATTTTCATACCTGCCATATGCTGTGTGAAGTTGGGAATCTCACCTCCTTTGTTTTATATTACTATGTCTGGTTTGGCTATGCACCTTTGTGCTCTTCTAAGAAG
The DNA here is from genome assembly GCA_035048595.1 of Echinosophora koreensis. NCBI lineage: Eukaryota > Viridiplantae > Streptophyta > Magnoliopsida > Fabales > Fabaceae > Echinosophora > Echinosophora koreensis. Next base: position 4,262,087 of record JAPCYP010000043.1, on the reverse strand, counting down.
GATGAGATGTCGAGATGTCGCTCGACTGATCCCCCGGAGGTGTGGAGGCTCGAGAACGAGGACGACATGTGAAAGTCTCATGAGGACATCACTTCCAGCTTACGGATGGTTCAAGACGAGGGTGTCTGTGTTTCCTATCGTGCCTGATCTTCCTTTTCTTCTGACAGGCATGACTATCGAGGGTTTGTAGGCTATAACTTTTCCTTTGGAAGGGGAAAGGGCCTAGTACGAGAGCTACTTTGTAGTGGCTCTAGCACTAAAAAAAAAGATGTGTTTAGCGACCACCACATTTGGTCGCTAAATGTGAAAATTCAGTCGCTAAACCATTTAGCGACCGATTTAGTGACCACCGGAGGTAGCAGATTGCCTAGTCGCTAAACCGTTTGGTAGTCGCTAAATGGTTTAACGACCGATTTAGCGACCAAATTTATATATTTAGCGACCAAATTCCACATTTAGCGACCGATTTAGTGTGGTCGCTAAATGACTGGTCGCTAAAATGACTTTTTTTTGTAGTGTAGAAGTGTCTTTTTTGACAACGCCTACAGTGGTCTCTTTTAGAGTTTCCACCAGATTTCGTCAATTGGGTTTGTCCTTATCACGATGTATGAGAGAGGATCGTCTTTTATATTTTAGTTTGGCTAGCTTAGTATGTCTGGGAGTTAGAGTTATTGTTTATGGAGCTGTGACTCCAAGTATCTTTAGGAGTTGCGTCTCCATATTTTATGTTGGGTATATATATCTTTATGATTTCTGTTTATGAGTCGGTTTGGGTTTCTATGTAAGTGACTTTCGAACTTGTAACCTTAATTATGATTTGAAATATTTTATTACACAATTATTTGATTCCAAGTATTTATATTTATGATTTACGAAAGCAAAAATTTACCCCATTATATTACAGCAAGATTTTAATTAACCTACTTTTCAGCCTTAAAATGTCACAAACAATGTAGCATTAGAGAAGGATGTTGCATTCGGTATTTGGATGTTTTGTGGTCTCCATGATCCTGTTGTTTACCCTCACCATCACCACTGGAGAGAGTGGTCCTACCTACTAAGGGGCGGGTTACGTGTATTTTGGAGGAAAAAGACCTAGTGTGTATATATATATATATATATATCCAAAAATAAAGGGGCAAAAAACACATCACTAAAATTCCACAAGACATATATATATATATATATATATATATATATATATATATATATATATATATATATACCCATGACTACTCTACTCTCGTTATGCAAATCAGTATTTTTCAATTTTATTGTGTTAGATTATGATTTTTTTTTTTGTTTTGCATATTCGCTATATGCTTTAGAGTAAAATCAATTAATAAGCAACTTGGAAAAATACCTCAAAGCATTCTAGATAATAAATATACTAAATGTAAGGGTGTCACACAACTCATACGTTGAAATTGTGATGCACATGTTGAGGGACTGTGAAGATGTTCATAACTTCTGGTCTAAGATCACAAACCCGATCCAACGGAGTAAATTTTTTGTCTTGGGCTTCATGCTCGGTTGAATTGGAACCTTGTAAATTTTGATATAGGTGTATCCCATGGAGATGGCGATTATGTTTGGTGTGGCTGTATGGGTTCTATGACACGATAAAAACACTCTGGCCTTCTCTCAGGTTTCTCAGATGGCAGATGAATTGTGGGCTTTTGTCAATAACCAGGTTCATTTCATCGAAAATGCTATTTCCAATCCTTTGGCCTCACGCAATTCTTTCTTGAAGTCTGCTATGGTGTCTTGGATGAAATCGCCGCAAGGGTTTGTCAAATTAAATGTGGGTGGTTCTCATTGTAATGGGAATCGCAGCTCTGCTTGTGGTGGTCTTCTAAGAGATGAAACTAGTTCATTCATCAAGGGATTCTACTACAAAGTCACTTCCAGTAATGCTTTCTGGACAAAAATGTGGGGTTTTCTCTCAAGGCTTAGCCTTGTATTTGGGGGTGCCGAAGCTGATTTTGGAGGTTTGACTTTAAGGTGCTTGTCATAGAGGGCATGTCAAGAATCCTTTTCTCCAATTTCTGCTTGAGGAAGTCCAATCATTTACTCGCAGAAGAGATTTGTGTAACACCCTGTTTTTCAGAAGTTATTTCCTTAAAGCTGGTTTTGTTAAGCTGTTGGATGGTTAAGGGCTTAGTGGGATTTTTGGCTAAAAGTCCCTTTCTGGTACATGAGCACGCCCGTGCTCATTAGCCAGCACGCCCGTGCTTAAAGTCAGAAGCATGTTTCTGATTTTAAGTTGAGCACGACCGTGCTCAACAGGGAGCAAGCACGTGCTCAATGCGTGGACCGCATCTCGGTGACGTTAAGTGGAGCACGACCGTGCTCAAGAGTAAGTACGATCGTGCTTAGGTCCGAACGTTATATACATGAACAGAACTCGAGGGTTTAACGTGTAACCCTAATTTGTGAGTGCAGCAGCCACTGGGTGTGCGGCCAGAACGAGCCTTCTTCCGTTTCTCTTCCTCTTGATCAGTTTTGTGAGTATTGGAAGCCTTGGGAAACCTCTAGCATATCTGTGTTATTCTCATAGGTAACGTTTCTTCCCTGTCTAAGTTTCCTTTTCATTATTGTGAATAGGGAACTAATCATTCGTGTTTTATTTGTTTAAGGATCATTTGTTTAGGGGAGGAACCGGTTGCTGTTAGGATGTTGTTAGAGAGCTACCTTCAATCCAGGTTTGGGGAGAAGGGTAGTGTGATCATAGGCTCGGGGTTAGAGTAGAGTAAAGGGGTCCCCATGGCTCTGGTTTTATTTGTTCGATTAACTATTTATGTATGCATGATTTGTTGGTTATTCTGATAACAATGCTAGTGATGATAATATGTATGCCTATGTTCATAATGTTTGGTTTGAGTTACGTTGTTGTAATGGTTATGAACATGATGTTATCGTTGTTGGTTGATGCCAATGTTGAATTGGTTGTTGTTATGATGATGAGTTTAAGCCTTAAAAGATGCTGATAATTGATGGTAGGATTAACTAATGGGATTAAAACCCTAAAATTTGGTTAAAACTCAGTCTCTGTTCCTGCCCAGAACAGCACTGTCCCGCGATGAGCACGACCGTGCTGGACAGGGAGCACGATCGTGCTCCCAGTTGAATTCTGGGTAAACGGCCGCGCTGTTAAGCACGACCGTGCAGGACAAAGAGCACGACCATGCTGATGGGCACGACCGTGCTCAATAAGAAGCACGACCGTGCTTCACTTAAAGGGGAGCACTCCAGCACGACCGTGCTGGGTTACGAGCACGACCGTGCTCAACCCACCTGGACAGAACAGAATTAAAGGACTTAAGGGGTTTCAAACCCCACCCCCCTATGATGATAAATGATTAGATAACTCGGCTAATGTCTACTAAAAATAATTAAAATGATGAGAAAGTGAGGTGTTAAGTTTGATAAGTCGATACCCATCGGGTGCCGCAAGCTGATGAGCTGTGCCTTGGTGCTTTTTGGCCAAGGAAGCCTTGATCCCGCGGTTCGGGTCTAAAGGGTTGTTGTTGTGTACCTTGGTGGCCGAGAGTTTGCCCCAGGTACTGCGGTTGATTCCGCTTAAGTCCTCAGGTAGATTCCGCGAGGCAAGTTGTTGCGATTGATTCCGCTGTTACCTTCGGTCGATTCCGTTGGAGTTATGGAGGTGGTGTTGCTATTGTGGTTGTGTTGCATACGCATTGCATTGGAGGTGTTGTTTAGGGATGTTCGACATAGGGGTGGTCGTCCTAGAGTACGGCGATCTAGCCATCCACGGTTGGAGTAGATTCTCCTAGCGCCCCCGTGAAGAGGCATTCGTTGGTTTGATGCGTTGGCTATCCAAGGAGTAGATTCTCCGGCGTTGAGTAGATTCTCAATGTGGATATTTAACTCCGAAGTCGTTCATCCCGAGTTTAGTGGATCCACATGCATTATTGGTTTAGCGGAGTAGGACTGCATTGCACTGGATAGCATAATGATGATGTTGATGTTTGGTGTAATGTTGCTATGTTTACTGTTTACTTTACTGCCTATCTCCTTGCTAATATGTTTATACGATTCTTACTCCCTTTATATGTCTGCTTGTTTGTGTTTGGCCTGATTGGCACCTTGCAGAGGATGACGAGCAGCCCGGAGAGGAGTGACTCTGAGGAGTCGCCACTCATAGTTACGGCTAGTTATGTTCAGTTAGTTTTATAGTTTACAGTTGTAATTCCGTAGATTTTATTCCGGAACGGTTATACCAGCTCTGCATGTGACATCGGGGTTGGGTTATATTTTTGGTCTGTTATGTTTTTACGGTTTTAAACTTATTTCTTTTCCGCGTTGTAACTGGTTCATGTGGGACTTTTCTACCCATGGACAAATGTTTTATTTATTTCAGTAACATGCATGTTTTCTTTTTAATTGCTTTTATAATTAAATGGCTTATAACATGCAGGGTAGAAGGGTGTCACATATAGTGGTATCAGAGCAGTTCAACCTTGTTCGGACGTGGTATGAGTCTATTGTGAGTCTGTTGTGTGACTCTTGTTTGGATTATCTATGCTTGTTATAGATAATGATGTTTAAGTTAGTTGCATATCGCTTTTAACCGCTTAGATTCTATACTAAAAGTTGTTTTTGGGCATGTACAGGAACTAATGGCAGGTAGAGGGCGAAATGATCAGGCGATCGCTGACGCATTGGCACTTCTGGCTAATGCTATCAGGCAGGTCAACCCTAACAACGGTGGGCCAGCTGAGTTCCAGGGACTGGATAAGTTCCAGAGGAACAACCCTCCGTCGTTCACTGGAGCGTATGACCTAGAGGGAGCTTTGTTGTGGCTAAGGGAGACGGAGAAGATCTTTCGTGCGATGGACTGCAATGATCAGCAGAGGCTCATCTTCGCCACCTTCATGTTGACTGAAGAGGCGGAGAACTGGTGGGATAACTGCAGACAGAGGATGCAGGCGGAGGGCAAAGCGGTTACTTGGGTTGTGTTCAGGCAGAGATTCCTGGAGAAGTATTTCCCAGCGGATATCAGGGACAAGAAGGAAATGGAGTTCTTGTCCTTGAGGCAGGGGTCGTTGTCAGTCGGTGACTATGCGGCTAAGTTCGAGGAGCTGGCTAGGTACTACACTCCTTACCAGCACGAGACGGATGATCGCTCCAAGTGTGTGAAGTTTGAAGCGGGACTCCGGCCTGAGATCAAACAGGCCATCAGTTATCAGGAGATCCGAGTTTTTCCGATTCTAGTCAACAAGTGTCGGATTTACGAGGATGCTAGTCAGTTCAGAGCTGCCAGTTCCAGAGGATCGGACAATCAGAGTGGCTAGAGAACTGATCAGTGGGATAAGGCCAAGCAGCGGTATACCTCTACGGGCAAGGACTTCAAGCAGAGCGCAGGAAGCCCCAGTTTCAGCAGAATAGCTTCAGGGGTGGGTTTTCTGATGTCCCCAGAGCTATGAGGCGTGTGAAGTGTGGAGCACGGGACCACTATTCGTCCCAGTGCAAGGAAACACAGGTTATCTGCTTCAAGTGTGGCAAGCCAGGCCACATTAGCCGCTAGTGTGATGGAGCTAAGGCCGAGCCTCCCAGCGCTAGCAAGAATCAGAAGTCCCAGGCCAACAGACTGAGACCACTGGGAGAGTCTTTACTCTTAGTGGAGCTGAAGCCTCCGAGTCTGATGACTTGATCCAAGGTACGTGTTTAATTGATGGAACTCAATTGACTGTATTGTATGATTCGGGTGCTACTCACTCGTTTATATCGCATGATAGGGTCAAGAGTCTTAATTTGCCTGTTACTTTCCTTGAGTTTGATTTGTTGGTTTCTACACCTACAAATAAACCTGTTTCCACTTCATATGCATGCAAGAACTGTCATATTGTTATAAATGATAAAACTTTCATTGCCGATCTTGTATGCTTACCTTTGAAAGACCTGGACATTATTATGGGTATGGACTGGTTATCTTCCAACCATGTCCTTCTGAACTGTTTTGACAAAACCTTGATTTTTGGAACTCCAAAGGAGTCTAAGAATCCAGACCTTCTCTCTGCCAGCCAAGTACGAGCTTCGATGAGAGACGAAGCCCAAGTATACATGATGTTAGCTTCCCTGGATGTAGAGAGCAGCCCTCCTGATGTCGCCAGCATGCCTGTTGTGCGGGAATTTCCTGAAGTGTTTCCCGGGGATGTTTATAATTTACCCCTAGAGAGAGATGTTGAGTTTACCATAGACTTAGTGCCTGGCACCGGGCCAATCTCCATAGCACCCTATAGAATGTCTCATCTTGAGTTAGCTAAGTTGAAAGAACAATTGGAGGACCTGATGAAAAAGAAGTTCATTAGGTCGAGTGTGTCTTCGTGGGGAGCACCCGTGTTGTTGGTGAAGAAGAAGGATGGTAGTATGAGGTGGTGTGTCGACTTTCGACAGCTCAACAAGGTGACCATAAAGAATCGATATCCCCTCCCTATGATTGATGATCTTATGGACCAGTTGATGGGCGCTTGCGTCTTTTCAAAGATAGATTTGAGGTCAGGGTACCATCAGATTCGGGTTAAGTCTGAGGACATCCCGAAGACAGCTTTTAGGACGCGATATGGTCACTATGAGTACTTGGTTATGCCCTTCGGTGTGACCAATGCTCCTGCGGTCTTCATGGACTACATGAACAAGACCTTTCACCCTTACTTGGATAAGTTTGTGGTGGTGTTTATAGATGACATCTTAGTGTACTCCAAGAATAAGGAGGAACATGAGGGACACCTGAGGGTTGCCTTGCAGACCCTTAAGGAGAAGCAGTTGTACGCTAAGTTGTCTAAGTGTGAGTTCTGGTTAGATGAAATGAGCTTCTTAGGACATGTCATCTCTAAGGGTGGCATAGCAGTGGACCCAGCTAAGGTAGAGACGGTGCTCCAGTGGGAAGTGCCAAAGTTAGCCGGGTACTATAGGCGGTTTATAGAAGGTTTCTCTAAGATAGCTTTACCCTTAACCCGTCTCACCAAGAAGGGACAGTTGTTTGTGTGGGACTCTAAGTGTGAAGAGAGTTTCCAAACCCTTAAGAATAGGTTGACATCAGCACCAGTGTTAGTTTTGCCAGATCCTAGTAAACCCTTCGTAGTTTACTGTGATGCTTCTAAGCAAGGGTTAGGTGGTGTATTGATGCAAAATGGTAAGGTAGTTGCTTACGCGTCTAGGCAGTTGAAAATCCATGAGAAGAACTACCCTACCCATGACCTAGAGTTAGGAGCTGTGGTATTTGCCTTAAAGATTTGGAGGCATTACCTGTATTGAGTGAGGTCTGAAGTTTTTAGTGATCATAAGAGTTTGAAGTATCTCTTTGATCAGAAGGAACTGAATATGAGGCAGCATAGGTGGACGTAGTTTTTAAAGGACTATGACTTTGAGCTAACCTATCACCCAGGAAAGGCCAATGTGGTGGCCGATGCCTTGAGTAGGAAAACCCTGCATGTCTCCGCTTTGATGGTTAGGGAGATGGATCTGATTAAGGAGTTTAGAGACCTTAGTCTAGCTTGTGAGTTTACCCCTAAGGGTATTAGGCTTGGTACCTTGAAGGTTACCAATAGCTTGATGGATCAGATTAGAGAGGGTCAGAAGTTAGATAAGTATCTCTTAGACCAGCGAGAGTTGCTCGCTCAGGGTAGAGACCTAAGTTTTAAGGATGGCAGTGATGGTATCTTGAGGCTCAAGGATAAGGTTTGTGTGCCAGACGTTCCTGAGCTTAGGAAGTTGATCTTAGAAGAAGGTCATAAGAGTGGATTGAGTGTGCACCCAGGTGCCACTAAGATGTATCAGGACCTTAAGAGAATGTTTTGATGGCCTAAGATGAAAAAGGATGTAGCTGAGTTTGTGTATGCGTGCCTAGTTTGTTAGAAGGCTAAGATTGAGCATCAGGGCCTTCGGGTAAGTTACAACCTTTGTGTATCCCAGAATGGAAATGGGATAGCATCTCCATGGATTTTGTGTCTAGACTCCCTAGGACTCCAGTTGGTTTTGAGGCAATTTGGGTTGTTGTGGATAGATTGACTAAGTCTGCCCATTTCATTCCGATGAACTTGGAGTATCCTTTAGAGAAGTTGGCTAAGTTGTACATCAAAGAGATAGTTAGGCTTCATGGTGTACCCTCTAGCATAGTTTCAGATAAAGACCCGAGATTTACCTCTAGGTTTTGGAATAATTTGCAAGAGGCTTTAGGGACAAAGCTTAGGCTTAGTTCAGCTTACCACCCACAGACTGACAGGCAGCACTGAGCGGACCATCCAATCCTTAGAGGACTTGTTGAGGGCTTGTGTGTTAGAACAGTCTAGAAGTTGGGACAAGTTTTTGCCCCTGATAGAGTTCACCTATAACAACAGCTTCCATTCCAGCATTGTGATGGCATCTTATGAGGCTCTGTATGGGAGGAGATGTAGGACACCCTTGTGTTGGAGTGAACCTAGTGATAGTGTGGTGCTAGGGCCAGAGATAGTCCAGGAAACAACAGAAAAGATTGAGTTGGTTCAGGAAAAGATGAGAGTTGCACAGAGTAGGCAAAAGAGCTACCATGATAAAAGGAGGAAGGCGCTCGAATTCCACGAAGGCGATTATGTATTCTTGAGAGTTACCCCGACGACTGGGGTTGGTAGAGTGATGAAGGCGAGGAAACTTACTCTGAGGTTCATTGGTCCTTACCAAATCCTTAAAAGAGTCAGCGAAGTTGCCTACCAAATAGCCTTACCCCCGTTCTTGTCGAATCTCCACAACGTTTTTCATGTGTCTCAACTCAGGAAGTACATTCATGACCTTAGTCACGTGATAGTACCCGACGGCATACAGTTAAAAGAGAACCTGACGTTTGAGGTGTTACCTCTTCGAGTCGAGGATAGGAGGGTGAAGTAGCTAAGAGGCAAGGAAATTCCTTTGGTCAAAGTGGTTTAGAGTGGGGCAACTGAGGAAAGTGTTACCTGGGAGCTGGAGAGCAAGATTATGGAAGCATACCCGCATCTTTTTCCTTAAGGTACGTGTAAATTTCGAGGACAAAATTTTTTATAAGGGGGGTGGAATTGTAACACCCTGTTTTTCGGAAGTTATTTCCTTAAAGCTGGTTTTGTTAAGCTGTGGATGGTTAAGGGCTTAGTGGGATTTTTTGCTAAAAGTCCCTTTCTGGTACATGAGCACGCCCGTGCTCATTAGCCAGCACGCCCGTGCTTAAAGTCAGAAGCGTGTTTCTGATTTTAAGTTGAGCACGACCATGCTCAACAGGGAGCACGCCCGTGCTCAATGCGTGGACCGCGTCTCGGTGACATTAAGTGGAGCACGACCGTGCTCAAGAGTGAGCACGACCGTGCTCAGGTCCGAACGTTATATACGTGAACAGAACTCAAGGGTTTAACATGTAACCCTAATTTGTGAGTGCAGCAGCCACTGTGTGTGCGGCCAGAACGAGCCTTCTTCCGTTTCTCTTCCTCTTGATCAGTTTTGTGAGTATTGGAAGCCTTGGGAAACCGCTAGCATATCTGTGTTATTCTCATAGGTAACGTTTCTTCCCTGTCTAAGTTTCCTTTTCATTATTGTGAATAGGGAACTAATCTTTCGTGTTTTATTTGTTTAAGGATTGTTTGAGGCCGAGCCCTCTTAGGGGAGGAACCGGTTGCTGTTAGGCGTTGTTAGAGAGCTACCTTCAATCCAGGTATGGGGAGAAGGGTAGTGTGATCATAGGCTCGGGGTTAGAGTAGAGTAAAGGGGTCCCCATGGCTCCGGTTTTATTTGTGTGATTAACTGTTTATGTATGCATGATTTGTTGGTTATTCTGATAACATGCTAGTGATGATAATATGTATGCCTATGTTCATAATGTTTGGTTTGAGTTACGTTGTTGTAATGGTTATGAACATGATGCTATCGTTGTTGGTTGATGCCACTGTTGAATTGGTTGTTGTTATGATGATGAGTTTAAGCCTTAAAAGATGCTGATAATTGATGGTAGGATTAATGGGATTAAAACCCTAAAATTTGGTTAAAACTCTGTCTCTGTTCCTGCCCAGAACAGCACTGTCGCGCGATGAGCACGACCGTGCTGAACAGGGAGCACGACCGTGCTCCCAGTTGAATTCTGGGCAAATGGCCGTGCTGTTAAGCACGGCCGTGCAGGACAAAGAGCACGACTGTGCTGATGGGCACGACCCTACTCAATAAGAAGCACGACCGTGCTTCACTTAAAGGGGACCACGCCCCTCACGTGCTTAAGCACGACCGTGCTGGGTTACGAGCATGACCGTGCTCAACCCACCTGGACAGAACAGAATTAAAGGACTTAAGGGGTTTCAAACCCCACCCCCCTATGATGATAAATGATTAGATAACTCGGCTAATGTCTACTAAAAATAATTAAAATGATGAGAAAGTGAGGTGTTAAGTTTGATAAGTTGATACCCATCGGGTGCCGCAAGCTGATGAGTTGTGCCTTGGTGCTTTTTGGCCAAGGAAGCCTTGACCCCGCGGTTCGGGTCTAAGGGTTGTTGTTGTGTACCTTGGTGACCGAGAGTTTGCCCCAGGTACTGCGGTTGATTCCGCTTAAGTCCGCAGGTAGATTCCGCAAGGCAAGTTGTTGCGGTTGATTCCGCTGTTACCTTCGGTCGATTCCGTTGGAGTTATGGAAGTGGTGTTGCTGTTGTGGTTGTGTTGCATACGCATTGCATCGGAGGTGTTGTTTAGGGATGTTCGACATAGGGGAGGTCGTCCTAGAGTACGGCGATCTGGCCATCCACGGTTGGAGTAAATTCTCCTACCGCCCCCGTGATGAGGCATTTGTTAGTTTGATGCGTTGGCTATCCAAGGAGTAGATTCTCCGGCGTTGAGTAGATTCTCAATATGGATATTTAACTCTGAAGTCGTTCATCCCGAGTTTAGTGGATCCACATGCATTATTGGTTTAGCGGAGTAGGACTGCATTGCACTGCATAGCTTAATGATGATGTTGATGTTTGGTGTAATGCTGCTATGTTTACTGTTTTCTTTACTGCCTATCTCCTTGCTAATATGTTTATACGATTCTTACTCCCTTTATATGTCTGTTTGTTTGTGTTTGGCCTGATTTGACACTTTGCAGAGGATGACGAGCAGCCCGGAGAGGAGTGACTCTGAGGAGCCGCCACTCATAGTTAGGGCTAGTTATGTTCAGTTAGTTTTATAGTTTACAGTTGTAATTCAGTGGATTTTATTCCGGAACGGTTATACCAGCTCTGCATGTGACATCAGGGTTGGGTTATATTTTTGGTTTGTTATGTTTTTACGGTTTTAAACTTATTTCTTTTCCGCGTTGTAACTGGTTCATGTGGGATTTTTCTACCCATGGACAAATGTTTTATTTATTTCAGTAACATGTATGTTTTCTTTTTAATTGCTTTTATAATTAAATGACTTATAACATGCGGGGTAGAAGGGTGTCACAATTGGCATGTTGTGATTCATCATATTCTTATACCAGCACACACCATTTCATGCCTGTTAAAAAAAAAAAAAATCTTAGATCAGCAAACAAATGTGTTGATTCCCTAACTCATAAAGGTCATTCTGACCTTTATTCTTTATTTTCTTTTTTCTTTTTTTGGTGAACCCGGGTATCCTTTAGCCCGGAGTCAGAGACTAATCTCTTGAGATGCTGAGATCCATTTAAGGGGTTGACCTCTCCCAACAGATATTCTTCTTCCATACACATGAACCTTTATTCTTTATCTATTGTAGATACTCCTTGTTCTTTATTAGGATTATTTTTACAAGATGATTTTAGGGGATCTAACTCTCGTGATGTTTGGTTGATTTAATAATATTCTGTTGTTAATAAAAAAAAACACCCCTAAATAATAATGCTTAGGTTATTAGTCAAATTTTAGTTAGGATTTTGTTTTAACTAATTTTTCTTTTAAAAAAATGGCAGTCAAAATTTATTTATTAGTCAAATTTTATCCTGATGAAATTTCTGCTAGTTTTTATTATTTTCGGAATAAATAACATAACATAACATTGTAAATAAAATAAAAAATCAAAATCATCCAGAACAAGAGGAATCATAGGAAGGTGAAGAAACAACAGAATGGAAAGGGAAGAAGAGGAACGGAGAAGAGAAGCGGCCATCGCATCAACAGCGTGTCTTCAACCCAATTTCAAGCCCAAAGGACCACTCACCAAAGACCACCTCTCCAAGTTTCGTGTCGGTATTGTCCTTTTTTTTTTTTTTTTGAGTTCTCCAACATTCACAAAACATTGGAAAATCAAAATTTGAGGTTTTTTAAACATTCTGGGATCTGGGTCGTTTAGCTATATTTGTTTCATGATGCTATTCCCTATTAATTAACATTGTCTGAACATTCAAATGTTATAGGAATTACACAAGAAGCGCTTACAACTCAAGTCAAAATCAAAGTTTAAGACAAAATCTACAGGTGCTTCTTTTTGTGGCTTCTGTATTGTTCCTTTGTTATTGTTGTTGTTCTACCTATGTTAAATAGGGACCCCATTCCCTGCAGTTTGCGTTACCCTGCATTCACTGCATTGTTTCGTGGAAACAATCCACGGTTTCTGTTTAAACTACAAGTGACCGTAGGGAATCCAAATCTGAAGTCTTAAAATGTCCTCCTAAGTTATTTATTTATTTATTTATTTATTTTTTGCAGATGGTGCCACTGCCAACAAATCACAAGGCAATGAGCTATCAAGCCAAAACAGTGGAGCTGAAGCTTTAAAAGTTGATAACAAAGAACCAATCCTCTGGGATTGTGAAGGCTTTGATAGCATCAATCATGATTCTAAGGATAATAATGTATCTGAGGTTTCTGCACCAAAGAAGCAAAAGTTGCATTGGGGGTATGACTCTATCATTTGGTTAATAGACCTTACATAGCAGTAGTTTCTTTCATTACTTGAATCGCAAATGCTTATTCTAACATCGCACATCACTAATTGTGTTTATAGAGAGATTCTTGCATAAACCTAGAGCACGTAAGTTGGGTGTACTAAGTCAATCACGTCATTAGTTATAGTAGATTGTGGCAATTAACTATTAATTAACTATGATAGTTTTCTATTAATTATTAAAATGATTGGCTTAGTGAAACCATCATGGCTGCTTCAATTTTATCCAATAAATTTATCGTCTTTATTATTGTTAGAGTCTATGAAAAACATCTTATGACATCTTTTAGGAGTTATTTTTTATTTACATTCTCTTATTTGTTCCTTATTTAATTAGAATTAGGAGTCTATTATTAACATAAATAGGACTGTTCGATTCATGTAGTTTGTATCACATCATCATTACATCACATCACATCAATATTAATCTTTGATCATTCTGAGTCTATTCCTTATTTCCTTCTTTCTTACCTAAAACCCTCTAATTCTACATGGTATTGAAGAGGTACCATACTCCATGACCTGTCCTATCACTATTTTGATGTCTAGTTCCCAACAACTTGGAGCTCCAATTAGAACCTCTCCTGCCATGTTTTCCTTCTGGCACCCTCTCTCAATCTCTCCATTGTCCATTTCTGCTGTTTGCAGCTGTCAGGGGCAGTTCATCATCGTTAGTGGGCATTTCGCCTTACTGCTGACACCACCATCTCCATCATGTCCAGATCAGTCAAGACCTGAAATAGTGCCGCCATCAGAGCCTCAATGCATCACAAGAAGTTCCCAGTGTTCGTCAGCCTTCGCTGGCACATGAGGGAGCATTTGGTGAAATCTCCCGCCGCGATTGATGCCTCTAAACTCGCCTTGATCTTCTTGTTCTAAATCTGGCCTCATCTTTTCCATTTGTGTTTTTGGCCATTGTACACTGAACTATGGCTGTTTCGCCTCCTTTCCAGGAACCTTCCCCACTGCTGCTTGGTCCCATTCTAGGCTTCCAGCTTCTGTTCCTTCTCCAGTGTTTGTCATGCCATTCTTTTCCCACTAATGAATCATATTAGTGGCTTGTCTTCCCACCTACAATCATTCCAGTGGTTATTTTTTCCCCATGGATGAATCATACTAGTGGTGACTTCTCTTTCTCGACCATTGAGTTGGTAACTTATGTTGGTTATGACTCACACTGTCTTTGCTCTTTTTTAGATGCATTGGCCCCATCTCTGTCCTAGATGCTTTGGCCCTAGTTTTTGTCCCAGATGCTCTGGCATTGTCTCTTTGTCCTAGATGCACCGGCCCCCTCATCTTAGGTGCTTTGGCCCCAAGTCATTGTCCCGGATACACTAACCCTGTCTCTGTGCCAGAAGTAGTCGCCAACCAGTATCACACTGTTTTTTGTTCTATCACATTATCGTCACAACATATCGTATCAATCTCATATTGTTTTAAGTTTGTACTCTCTTCTTGCCTCCTTCCTTACCTAAAACCATCTACTTCAACAATAATATTGAGGTTCTATTCATACATTTGCTTATTTATTATGTTTGATGTGAGCATTTTACAATCTTAGTTAATATATCTGTTATTATATTTGTAGGCTTGATACCAAGGAGAGGTGGGAGAGGAAATCCAACATGTAGATATCACCATGGAACTGCAGTGAGGAATCCTTGAAATTTCATCAAAATGTCTACAAAATAGCTATTGAGTTTTGAGGATAACCCTGGAAGTGCTCAAGTGATGTTGCACATACAGTACATGATAAGGGAACATCAGTTATTCATGTTTTGGGGCTTGAAAGTTCACATGTATCATCATGCTTATCAGTAACACTGCCCTGGTTATTATAGCAAATATAAGTGGTAGACAACGGGGTAATTACATCAGAGTTCTAATTTGACAATATTAGCATGACCAATAATGTAACCATGACAATCGAACAAATTGTTTGATCTTTATATAGAAAAAAGAAAGCTAGGAATTTATTTTAGTTATGCTTCCTTCTTTATTTTCTTTATATTTGCATTTTCTATCAGCCCATTCACCATCCTTGAGACGACTGTACACGTTGTAGGTTGACTGCAAGAAATTTATACAACTGAGGACAAGACCCTTTATGACTCTTTGTTAACATAGGGTGGTGCTTTTTACACCACATTTTTTCTTATACACCACAGAATTTCTAAAAACATTTTAATATCCCAAAAATATCCTAACTATCTTCTTACACCCCATAACTTATATTCTGATATACACCAATCCCCTCTTCTTCCTCTCTCCCTCTTCTCCCTCATCACCTCCACTCATTCAGTGACTTTCCTTTGATAGGTTAGTAGATTATTTTCTTTTTCTTTTTTAAAAATCCAGTTTCATAATCTAGCGGAAGTAAATTTCGGGTGCCAATTTCTAGCATATTGGAAATTAAGTTCCGGTACCGGAAGTTTGTTTCCGGTATGAATTTGAGGAACTTCTTGCTGAACATATTCTGCCAATTTGAATTTCATCCTCACTAAATATGCTCTCTTCACTAGAATTGGAGAATGGTCCAACCTCCTCGTCGGTTAGCAAGCCTGCTTTTTGTCTCCTTCTTTCATCCTTTACTGCTCTTCCCTGAAGAACCAAGCGCCTGCGTTTTCGAGCTTTATGCTTGCCTTTAGGTAGGGAACTTTTCTTTTTGCAACTCAGTTTTTCCCTTCGACCCCTGGCTTGCATTTTTTTCCTATTAGAATTTGGGTGTCTGAAACATTGATTCACGTTCAGATTCAAAGTTTTCTAGACAGTAAATACATTATAATGTCTTGGGAAGTAAATGAAATATGAAAGCAAGCCACATTGCAAAGGAATCACCAAATGAATAAAAGAGTGAAGTTATCGAATGAGTGGGGGTGAGGAGAAGAGAGAGGAAGAAGTTGAGACTGGTGTATTTCAGAATATAGGTTGTGGGGTGTATCAAGATAATTGAGGGTATTTTTGGGATATCAGAATATTTTTAAAAATTTTTATGGTGTATTAGAATAAAAATATGGTGTAAAAAGCACCACCCGTCGTAGTGAGTGTAACACAAAAACTAAGTAATTTTGAAGTCACAACCATAAACATGTGAGTGCATGTTAATGTTGGAGCATACTTCTATGATAACCATGGTCCAGAGACCTTCTGGTGATAAATCCAAAAAAGGAACCCCGTGAAAACTTTTGATGTCTAAATTTTAGCAACAGTATTGTCAGAAAGTTGGCTATTTGATAATTCAAACCACAACATCCGTATCAAGTTGCAGCTGATTCACTTCCGTACATAACTATATATTAGTTTCTATATGCCCAGGATTGTCTATGAAGAAATAGGTTACATTTATTTATATGTAGTTATACCATTCATCCATCATTTTCACTCGTGCATATCCAAGGTTATTATTTATTCCTTCCAGAAACTAACAAAAATATACAATTAGTGACAAAATTATCATGTGTTTATTATATCAAAAAAGCTCGAGAAAATTATAATACTCGATTTTGAAGATAAGACATCCAAGTTATTCAATCTGCCAATTGAAGTGATAATGTCATTGTTGATATCTAGCTTACATTTGTGACAAATTGTCAGTGCCTGACCAAAGCTCAACAATATCGTTCCAACTTTTGCACACAAGCAAAGTTTTGGCTCAATTGGTTAGCCTGGCTATGCTCTCTGCCAGACAAATTGTCACTGTCATGAGTAAACAAGTAGCAAGAGTCCTAAGAGTAAAACAAAAAAAGTTCCACGAGAGGCATTGGCATTATGAACACGTGCATTTCTGGAAGACTTTCAAGCTGCAGCACTAAGAGCACGTTCTATTTCCTCCAATGATCGACCCTTTGTTTCCACAACATTACCAGCAATGTACAAGACAGCAAGAACACAGACAGCTGAGAACCCCAAGTATACAGAGCTGATACCAAACTTATTTACAACACTCAAGAAATAGAGGCCAATTACAAAGTTGGAGATCTGATCAAACAAGGGTAAAAAAACCAAAATTTCATTGTTAGCATAGTATTCAGGCAGCCAATAAAACTTAATGTAGCATAAATCATACCAACACAGATATCATTTGGTGAAAAAAAAAAAAAAAAAAAAGATCCAAGGAACTTTTGAAGTCAAATATCGGTGGAGGAACTCGTAGTGAAGCTATTTTCTTAAGAGTGTTTCTTCAATTATGCTATTTATAAAATCAATGTGCAGACTCAAGCACAACTGTGTGACTGAGGGTGCATTTGGGTAAAAGCTTAATTAAGCGCTTATTTGATAAGCTTTTTCAAATAAGTAAAAAACAACTTATTTTCATAAGTTTCTCTAACAAGCTCATTACAATAAAGCTAAAATGAGCACATATGAACAGCATAATCTATATTTTAATAAATAATTTACATAAAGTTTGGGGTTTGGTAAGCAACTACTTTTAAACAAAGTAGAAGTTCTTTTAGTTTCTTTTAGCCTCCAAGCAGTAGAATTTCAAAATCTATGGCAGCAATTAGGGGTAAAAAATTAAGATTCCGCAGTGAAGTCACTCACCCAATGTGTGCCTAATGACAGAGAAACTGCTTTTGCTCTGATTCTAGAAGCAAATATCTCTGGTAGAAGAAGGGCAGGCACAGGACCAGCGCCAAGTGAGAAGGATAGGACATAACTGGTTAAAATTCATAGATCATAGAGTCAACAGATATGGAAGCTTATAGATAATACAAAGAACTTATAGGTTCATTGAAGTTTAAGTCTTTCAGTGAATGGAATTACTATTATTGACAAAATTAAATGACTTACAGAACAGTCCCAAGGACTGCAAGGGTGCCAGAGTATGGTGCAAGGACCTTCCAAGTAAAAGATAAAGAAAGAAGCAACATAGAAGCAGCCTGGTAAAATCATAAAGAAAAGGAGATCAATTTTATATAAGTAAAGACATAAAATAGTGCAAGAAATATTTCTTTTACTTTGGACAAGTTTAACTAGGAAAATCACTGGGGCCACAATAATCAATAGTTCACATTTGAACTTGTGATGTTTCAGGCAGAACATTAATCTATCATGCAACATCTAGCGTTTTTCTGCTTTAGTTCAAGACAGATGTGTGCTGAAAATAACTATTACCATCCCACTAAAGCTTGTGATAAGGAGACTTTTCCTTCCTTGTTTGTCCATCAATGAGGAAGCAACAGCAGTTCCTTCAACAAAATAAAACATTAGTCAGAAACAATATCAGGCTTCAGCATATTGCACAATAGCCATTTTTAAGTTTACGATACTAACCAAGAACATTTGATGCACCAACCAGGGCACTTGCTGCAACATCAGAAGCAATTCCAGCACTGCGGAACACAGAAGTTGAATAATATACCACAGCATTTATTCCAGCAAACTGCTGGAACAAGAAAAGTGCTGCCCCAACACTGACAACTGCAACAAGATATGTTTTAGAGAAGTGCTACATCATTTCATATAATAAAGCATGAATACACTCCAGAGTCCAGAGTAATTACATTGGACCTCCTTTACACAAACACCCTTCAGTGTTCAAACAAGGAAATTTTTACGAAAAACCTTCAAAAGATGCAGGTTGGCACTAACAATAACAAGCAGAAAAATTTAACTGATGAAGGGATATCTTATAGCTGTTCTGCACTACAAAAATTCTGCTTAAATACACTGAAAGATTTTTCTCAATAGTGTTATCAAACCGATAATTACTCTTAACTAAAATTTTGGGATACCTTTCCAATACCGGCTACTAAACAAATCAAACCACCCTGCTTCAGGTTCAGAAGAACCTTGAGTTGATGTTGTTAAGTCACGCATAACCATGGCAACTCTTTCTTTTCCATATAGTGTTTTGATGGCCTTTTCAGCTTCAGCGATTTTTCCTTGCTGTAACATAATAAATGGAATTTTCTCAGAAAACCTACAATAAAATTATTGCATTAAACTCATACCGGATACAAATAAAAGACAAGATATTGAATATTGTATATGTATAATATATATGTTCTGTAAGATTAAATTACAAAACATAAATGTCATAACTCTTATCATGATTAGATACCGTATATCTATAATATGTAAGCCCTATTGCTCTATTTTGATATGCTTCAAATCCCACTCTTTAAGTAATCATATGGTTTTATTTGCACAGATTACCCCATATGACAATGTAATCCAATGGTTAGATTCATCATGAGTATTTGACAAGAAGTCATTGATGGGTCACAAAGTAGTATTTTTTTATTTTTTTTTCAATGGTTTGATTGTCATATAAACTTATTTCCTCCTAAAAAGATAGCACAGTATTGCAGACAACCTGAAAAAGCCACCGGGGACTTTCTGGAGAAATTGCCATACCAAGTGCTAACAGAATAGATGGAACCACTGATATGCCAAACATTGTCCGCCACCTGATAAAATAAAATCAATAAAATTGAATGAGCTAGAAGAGGCAGAAAACTGACCAACAAATGATTTTGGATCCTTCAAGAAGAAAATAAAAATAAAATTAAAAACCATGAAGACACTATCAAAATTTGAATATTAACTCAAATTGAAACTAACACAAAATTAAATCCTGGAACAACTATTTTCAAAAGAAAAGAAAAGTATATATGTGTTATTTTGGAACTTAATATCATTTTGTATGCATCTTTCTCATTAAATACTTAAATTTATCCTTCACCATAGCTACATAATTTCAATATCAAAAGTATGAATTTGCAAGTGCACTTTTATCCAGAAGTATAATGATAGGATACTGATACTGGGCCCAGTCCAAATACTAAGAGTGAGAGAGCATGTAATGCAAGGGTGAGGGAGGAAAATTAGTTAGAGAGAGAATATAGATATGATTGCATAGGTTTAAATGAGAGAAGAGGAGATGTAACCGGGGTTGGGGTGTTTTCTTGGGGGGGGTGTTGCATTGTATTTTGTTTTTCAGCTTTTTAGCTTGGGGCCAGGAGTCTTCTCTGGGAGCATTTTGTTCTTACTTTTCTGCATTTTCTCTTCTACTCTGTAATTCTCTTCTAATTCCAATCAACAAAACAGTCCTCATTTCATCTTTTGGCATAGATCTCATTTCTGTGTTTGAGATAGGAAATAGTTCCTATCATATAAGTTGACAACCCTAAATATCCTATTCGTAATTGTCAGTGATGAAGGGAAGATTAAAACATGTAAACACAAATGGGACATCTGAAGTCATATTTCTTAGTTAAAGAAATCAAAATATTCATAAATAACTATCTAACTTTAGTGCACAAACAACCTTAACATCAGTTCTTATTGAGAAAAACTTTGGATATAGATAGGTCTGTCCCGTAAACTCTTTCTTCTAGGAGCATGTTGTCTTTGGTCACTTCATTTATTTCTCATTGACAAAGAAACACATCTCCACTTTCTTTCACATGGAATATATATGTAATAGAAGCAGAAGTGTTTTTAACTTCTAAATATTTTACAAAGAATATGGATATTTGTATTGCCAATATGCATATTACCATCTCTGGATGATATGCCATCCGAAGAAATAAAAAGCTCACAAAGTGGTAAGTTGAAAAATAATAACTCATTACCATGTAGGATTTCCCGCTAGAGGCAACCCAGCCACCAGCGCTACAAGAATCCCAATACATATAAAGAGTTGATTAACAGATCCGAGTGCACCACGAATTTCAGTTGGTGAGATCTGCCCATTAGAAGGAGTCACCACATGGTCCATATAAAATATGTAAACATGATCACGAAGGTTTAAATGATTTATAGAGTCACCACCTCAGATATGTATAGTGGTACAATAGCAGATGTAACCCCAATTCCTATACCAGCAAGCAAGCGGCCAATGATCATTGTTTGAACACTCTGGGCTGTTGCACTGTAAATACAGCATAGTTTAAAACATCAGATTTCAAAAATATATAATCGACCAGAACTGGGTATGCAAGAATAGCAGACTGACCAAAGAAATGCTCCAATTGCCAGAGGGATAGCATCTAACTGAAAAGTCCTAGTTCTGCCAAATTTGTCAGCCAATGCTCCACCAGTAAATGAGCCAACAGTGGCACCGGCAAGTAGTGTGCTGACAATCCAGCCTGTTCATGGATTTTATACTCATAAAAATCAAGAGAAAACAACTGATGGGGCATATACAAGTGAAGCTAGAAAGTTTGGAATTAGAAGTTAAAGATAACAGACACAAAGATTCACAAGTGAATAAAAGTAATGAAAATTTTCACTTGAGCATTCTGAGATAATGCTCAACCTTTTTTTCTGTTTGTTGAGTAACATTGACATGGACAGACATGCATACTGAAAATTTGCCTTGTTACACATTATAAATTAAAAAACATACATGTGGAAAACAAGAGAATTTATTTTCACAGATATCTACAATTTTCATTGCCCATAAAACCAATCAAACATTTTAAAGTAATTTATGACTAATAATAATTTAAAAGAGAAAAAAAAATGTACCTTGTAGAACAGTATTTTCAATGATTCCCAAGATCCTTGGCAAGGTATTCAAGAGCACCATTTACCACCCTGTATGAAACAGGGTATTGTCAGAGTCTTCCAACATAAAGATATTATTTAATGATAAACAGTGGTATACCATATAACAATAAAAATTCTACAAAATACTGCAATACATGACTTCCAGCAAAAACAAAAAACAAAAAACTAAGATACTCATCATTCACATAACTTAGATGGCAGCACATACTAAAATGAAGAAGTTATCCATACCCAAGATGATAACCAAATAAAATGGCTCCGAGGCAAGCCACACCTACATAGGGTAGAACAGTTCCAGAAGATTTTCCCTGAGGAACAGCAGGGACGACATCCTCGATATCTCCATCTGCAACTCAATTTTACTTTCCATAAGTATTTGTAAGAGCATATAAATATATGAAAATATGAAATAGCCAGAAGTGCTAGATTCACACAGTAAGCTGTTGAGACTTGGGAAAGCTGTTCAGAGACTTGCAAATATAAAACTTATAAAAGAAATTGGAAACAATAAAAGCATTGTTTTCAGAATCAATGCATATGCAACCGCATGACGTGAGCACATTCATATCATACACATTCTGGAGATGAAATTAAGTGCCACCAAGGATAAAAGGCAATTGTAAAGAATGAATACTATAGTATACCCTCTTAATATATTTTTCAAAATAACATTATTATTAAAATTGAATTGCCTAACTAGTGCAACCATATTGAAATTAACCATTCATATTTCAACTGAATCACAAACTATGAATAGAAAGCGCATCATTACTTTACTTCATTTATATGACCTGCATTCTCCTAACATAGATCACAGAATTTCATGTTGGGAAATTAGGCACAGACTTTACTATCTAACTCAACAACAGCAACAATACAAACACCAATGCATATACACATACAAAAGAAATGCCTTACTGGAAAACATGACTGCAATTCAACAACAACAATAGAATTAATTAAATTATCAATCTTTCCATGAAATAGAAGAGGAGCTAAACAGGGCATCATCATGCAAACAAAACAAGACCCATCTACATGAATCAAGCACATTATACATCTTTGATACATGCAGTAAAAAAAAAACTACAAAATAACTAATAAACACACAAATTAAAGCCATCAGCAACAGCATACAAACCAGAAGCCTGAACCC
Organism: Echinosophora koreensis; assembly: GCA_035048595.1. Lineage (NCBI taxonomy): Eukaryota > Viridiplantae > Streptophyta > Magnoliopsida > Fabales > Fabaceae > Echinosophora > Echinosophora koreensis. Next base: position 4,239,514 of record JAPCYP010000043.1, on the reverse strand, counting down.
TGACTGATCTGGCCTTAGCAGAGGACCCAAAATTGTCACTAAAACCAACTCTTGTACAATTCAGTTCAGTTTGCATAGTGACAGAACCAAGCCTCAAACCAGAGGAATTAGTACCGTTATTGGTCATGCAAACTCTTATAGGTCTCAGAACACTCCAATTTCTGAAATCTCCAAAACCCACCAAGGCCTTTTGCTTTTGAACCCCAAAAGTGGCTCCTTTAACGGCAAAGGTTGATGCTTGCATGTTATCTGATTGAAAATTCCAATACCCAGAAAATCAAAACACGTCAATTCTTTCTAAAAAAACTATATAATATATTAAAAAACACCAATAAGAAGGGGAAAAAAAATACAAAAATGAGAATGGCATTAATATGAAATAAGATTTTTAAGTGTGAAAGAAAAGGATGTAACATTACCGTGTGAAAGGGTGACAATTAAAGTAAGGGAAAGAACCCAGAAATTGAGAAAAAAGGGTAGGGGAGTTTTTGTGCTTAGCTTCTCTCGGTCTCACTCAATAGAATGCAACTTTTTATTGGGATTTACTCTTATTTCTATGCATTTTTTCACATAAAATCAGGGAGCTTCGAAAGGACCGCTACTGGATGAAACCAACGAGCCAACGACAAAGACGAAGCTGGTGAAGAATTCGATTTTCTTTTTTTCTTTTTTTTTTAAAGAGAAATGAATTTATATATTTATTAGAATTATTAGAATTTAATTGTAATGTTCACGGTAAAAACATTTTATATTATCTACTAATGATACAATTTTTAGATTGATGAAAGTACATATGTTTATTTTTTATAGTGTAATTTTTTTTTTTTACTAAAATGTTAGTAATCTAAATGTTAATAGCAAACAAAAAAAATATTATATTAGTTTTCTTCATTTTTAGGGTCTGATCCCAGAAATTCCAAATCTTTAACATTATATATCCTTTGTTTACAAAAAAAAACATCTTATATGTAATGAGGTATAATTAATTAATTAATTAATTAATTAATAATAAAAGACTTAAGATCCACGACTATCGAGATCAAACTTTGTTTATTTATTTTTTTAGATTGATTTTGATATGATGTTGACAAGATTTTATTGTGATTACAGTTTTGATTATATTTGCAAAAAATTATATTAAAAAAATGTGAATGCAATTACAATTGCAAAAATTATCAAAATCACAACATTACGAACCCAATTTGATTGTAAACTTCATTTTAAAATTTTAGATATAAATTTTTAGATATAATTGTAAAATTATTTATAGTTTAAATCGATTGTGCAATAATATACGTATTATATGTATCCATTTATAATGAGAATCAAATATTTATTATTACTTGTCAATGCATTATTCATTTTAGTATAAAAAAAATTATATTAACTATTTATTAATCTTTTTTTTGAGGTAAACTATTTATTAATTATTAAAATAAAAATATATATGCCAATATGTTAGTAAATGATAATATAAAAATTTTTACACTAACATTATATACCCCATTAATCCCAGTTTCTTTTGGTAAGTCCTTATCCCCGTTTAACACTCTTTTACAATGATGAGATGAAATGGTACGTGGGAATTTTGGGTTAGATTGTGTTATGGGATGAGGTTGCGTTGGGGATGTCGCGAGTGCACGTTGTTGGTTGTGTTGTGAATGTTCTGGTGGGTGAGTGTCCTTTCTCCAGACACTATGACGTGTACTGGTCCTACATTCCAACAAGTCAATCACTATTTTCTCTGACATGCATGCCCTCCTTTCAGAGAAATAAAAAATTCGTGACAAATATGACAAAAACTCGTTTTCTCTCCAATTTAATTTCTCATTTTGTATTACATGGTAAAAAACGAGAAAAAGAAAAAACAAAAATGAGCAAAACTTAATTTTTCCCTTAATTAGTATTTGGTTAACTTAAGTTAACATGTGGTTGATCTGAATGATAACGGATTCGAATCCCTTAAATAAGTGATCAATTGTTTGAATTATGACTCTTGTATATAGAGAAAATTTGGTTTGAATGTAGTAACTCTTAAATGTCATTTAGATCCCCGGATGGAAATCAGTCACTATTTATGACGGTGGATATTTTATATCAATGATATGGTTAAAACTAATTGTGGCCTCTATTGTTTATACTTTGTTTATACTGATTTTGAATTTGATTTTATAAAAAAATTTCTTTATAGATGGTCATTATTATAATTATAAACATTTTCATATAAATCTAATTTTACTACTCCTAATTATAACATTAATACAACAAGTATTTGATATATAGAATAATGACACATCACATCATTTAGATACTTATCATCTCAATAATTTATAAATGTATTATAGTTAGGATTAACAAAAATAGACTTATTGCTTCAAAAACAAAAAAGAAAAATAGACTTATAGTTTACCAAAAAAAAAAAACAGACTTATATAAAAACATTTATACTCATATAAAAGATAGAGAACAAATTAAAAACCAACATAAATTATAACGGGGATTTTCTTGATTTAACCTTTTTTTTCTTCCCGAAACTGAATATTAACAATTAAAAAGTAAATAAAGAACGTGAAACTACTTACTTCTATTATTAGCTTGCCCCTTCTTTATTACTGTAACTAAATTTGAATGAAAACAATTAATTTGGATGATTTCATCACAGGTTCTCTTTTAAATTTTTTCACTTTTATTCCTTATTTATTTAATTATCTCCCTCATTTTAACTTCTATATTTTGATTTTCTTTAAAGTTTAAATACAACGGTAAGCTTCTTTTTTTTTTTGACAAAACATACAACGTTAAGTTAAAACCAACCTTTCTTTTTTTTTTTTTTACACTCTATCATGTGTATTAGTTTCCTTTTTGGGTATTTTGTTAACATATGATTATCACGAATCAGTTAACCATCTTAATTTTCTTCCTTACTTTTGCAATTTGCTTTAATAATTTTGCCATAAATCTTTTTAGACATTTGATTTTTGAATAAATTAAAGACACTCTTTTTTTTTCTTAGTGAAAATCGGGGCCTAAGCCAAAAAAAAAAAAAAACTACAAAGAAACTAAACGAGGGTAAAGACCCCAAAGCATCATAGACCCAAATAAAATGTGTTTAGAGTATATTTAGTCTCTCGAGTTTGAAAAGGTGCGATGAGAACAGCAAGGGACTGTTAGACTTAATTAATTTGTTTGTGCCTATTGACATGTTTCTAATTCCTTAAACATCATATAGACAAAATCAATACCAATAAGAAACATGTTCTTCATCAAGCACAAATCCAAGCCAAATTCTATCTATAATCCCATGTCAATTCAAGATGATTAATGAATGCGGAAGCGTACATGGAGGATCCATGAAATCTTGATGGAAATGATGATCTCCTTGATAGAGTAGTGATCTTCCAATTGTAGACTTTCCTTAGTTTTCCTTAGTTCCTCCTCCAATGGGATGAAGAGAATTGAAGTCTTGCAATGTCTACAATTGGGGACCATAACCCCTTATTTATAAAAGTCATATGCCCTTTCATGAAGAGTCATGACTATCCAAGTTTTCTTATTTCTATTTTTGCCCATCATAAAAATAGAAATAAGACCTATGGTATCTACACAATAATTTCCATGACAATTATGTCCTTATCCATAAACCTTATCTAAATTAGATCACTTAATTTGGCTAATTAAAATAATGGCCCTAACACATTTAAACATTACATGTGTGACCCAAAAATTTCTAACAATCTCCCACTGGTCACATATGTATCCTTACAAGTGTTAGACTTTATGAGCTCAAAATTCGCCATTATAAACCTTGGACATATCCTTATCTCGTTCATCAGTTATATCAATATATAGAACCAGAGCGGCTTTCGTTATATCAATCATAACTAAACCCATCAATGATCACTAATATTAACACAACCAAATGACATAGATAAATCATGAAATGTGTAGCATGAAAATCACATGAAGGTGATCTGTACATGTCGATTTTCAACTGGTCCAACTTTACTTTAGTGAGATCATTATCCTACAAAGTGTAATAAACTGAATACCAAACCTTATTTCTGATCAGACAAAAATCCCAAATACAAGAGTATGCATGCATAATACCCAAAACATAGAACACAAATTGCATTAATGACAAACTCCCACTAAACCAAAGAATCCTTATACTTTAAGACACCCATGTGAGCAGTGTGCTCATGAAAGACCTTGGGTGGAAGACCATCGTTAGAGGGTCTACTTTCATGGAGTTTGCCCCTAAATGTTCTATGAAAATCTGTCCACTTTATACATTTTCCTTAACAATAGGAACTTGATGTCAATGTATTTTGACTTGGTCAAGCTCCTATTTAGAGTATAAGATGACTGATTTATTGTCACAATATAACTTAAGTGGCCTTTCAATTCTTTCCATAATTCGCAGCCTAGTGACAAAGTCCCTCAGTCAAATCTCTCAGTTAGATGCCTCATAACATGCTACAAATTTTGTTGCTATGGTGGACCAAGCAATAAAACTTTATTGGCACATGCCAAGAAACCGCACCATCAGCCAACAGATAGATATAGCCTGAAGTGGATCTCCTAATATCTTGGCATCTATAAAAATCGAAGTCAAAATACCCAATGATCTCCAATTGGTCTGACCTCCTATACGTGAGTATATAATCTATTGTTCTCTTTAGATACCTCATAACCTTTTTTTTTTTTGGCTGCTACCCGATGATCCATTTCTGGATTGCTTAAGTATCTACCTTACACTCAAACAATGTATGCTATGTCCAAAACGCATACAAACTTGAACATACATTAGACTCCCAATAGCATATGCACAAGGAATCTTCTGCATCTCTTGAATCCTAAGGTTTTCTTTTGGGCACTGATTGAGACTTAATTTGTCTCCCTTAGCAACCGGGGCATCACTTGATTGACGATCCTGCATGCCAAACCTTTTGAGCACTTTATTGATATAGTTCCTTTGTCACAATCTTATAATACCCTGAGATTGGTCTCAGTGTATCTGGATCCCTAATACAAAGGAGGTGTCACTAAAATATTTATTCTCAAAATTTCTTGATAGAAATCTCTTGGTTTTGTGCAACATGCCTATATCTTTAGTAGCAAGTACTATGTCATCTACATACAATACCAACAAAATATAATTGCTCCTACTGAATTTGTGATGCACACAATTGTCAACAATATTCATCTCAAAACGGAATGAGAGAATTACTTGATAGAACTTGTGGCATCATTGGCGAGACGTTTATTTTAGCCCACAGATGGATTCTGTCAGTTTGCAAACCATGCTCTTTGTGTCTCCCAACACAAAGTTTTACGGCGGCACCATATAGATTGTTTCGTCAATGTTGTCATTGAGAAACATCATCTTGACATCCATCTGATGAAGCTCCAAATCATAATGTGCAACAAGAGTCCTGATTATCCTAAAAGAGTCCTTCAATGAAACCGGAGAGAAAGTCTCTTTATTGTCAATCATTTCCTTTTGAGTATAGCCCTTGGCTACAAGACGAGCCTTATACCTCTCCACATTACCTTTGGAATCCCTTTGGTCTTAAATATCCATTTGCAAACAATGAGTTTCACACCTTCTGGTAATAGGCAAGTTCCCAAACCTTATTGTCTTGCATGGAGTTATACTCCTCGTTTGTTGCTTCAAACCACTTTTCTGAGTTGGAATCTTGCATGGCTTGACGAAAATTGATTGGATCATTTTTCATCATACCATCATTTTCCTTATGTTCCTGGAGAAATACTATGTAGCCATCCAGAATAGCATTTCTTCTTTCTCTAGTGGATTGCCGCAAAGGCACTGACTCTTGAAGCACTAGTTCTTGAGGATCTTGAGTTTGTTCTTCAGGAACAACTAACTCATCTTGAATGGGAGTTTGAACAATAATGTCTCGGAGAGGTTTCGAACTTGCTTCATTAGAAGCAACTGTATGAATCAGTTATGGAATTAAAACCGATTCTTCCTCAAAGACAAAGTCTCTAACCTTATTTCTCCCCCAACTCAATATCCTCAAAGAACATGGCAGTTATCGTCTCAAAAAAATGTCTTTAATTTGGGATCGTAAACCTTATAGCCCCTGGATCGTTCTGAATAACTAATAAAGTAGCTGCTCACTGTTCGGGATTCCAATTTCCTTTCATTTGACCTATAAGGCCTTGCCTTAGCTGGACATCCCTATACATGAAAGTGATTTAGACAAGGCTTTTTGCCTGTCCAAAGCTCATAAGGTGTTTTGGCAACTGTCTTAGTTGGCACTCTGTTCAGAATGTAAGCTGCAGTCTTTAATGCCTCTCCCTAGAGTGACTCTGGTAAGGTAGAATGACATAGCATACTTCTTACCACATCCTTAAGAGTCTGGTTTCGTCTTTCAGCACACCATTCATGCTAGATGACCCCTGGCATGGTGTACTGTGGGATGATCCCACATTCCTCTAGGTACTTGGCAAATGGTCCTAGACGTTGTTCACCTTAATCGTCGTATCCACCGTAATATTCACCACCACAGTCAGATTTGACATTCTTAATACTTTTATTGGGTTGATTCCTAACTCTAGCCTGAAATGATTTGAACACGTCCCAAATGACCATAATTTGACCTCATAATAGACCAAACTAAGAAACATACCCTTACTTGCACGCCAAGCGTGATATTTGGTACATTTCTTCTGAACATTCCCAATCATACCACAAAAGAAACAATTGTCACCTTAATTTTGTTTCTTTTGTGTCCAAAGCTTAGCAACTTCATTCTTAGTAGCCTTATTTTCCATCTATTTTGCCCTTGTCCTTAAAGGTGCTTGCCAAGTGAGAACTTTATATCTTTTCTTGCTTCATCCTCTCTTCCTCTTGCACACAATATGAAATGAACTCGTTAAGAGACCATTTCTCCTTATGACAAATGTAACTGATCTTAAATTGACTGAATTGTGCAAGAAGAAAAACAAACATCAATTGCATGAGTAAGTCATAAGGCAACTCGAGCTTTAGATCCTTAAGCTTGGAAGCAATATTAGACATTACCATAATGTACCCTTTATATTTCCTCTGCCTTTATACTTCATAGAAATCAAGTTTTGAGGGAATGTGCTTGTTTCTGCCTTATCGCTTTTGGCAAAGTATTACTCAATTTTGGCAAGGAATTAGTTGGCACTTGTTATCCCATCGGATATAGCACCCCTAAATGCCTCTGGAATGCCGTGCTTAATGATCATTAGACTCATGCTATTGGAGCATTCCCACTTTTCATAAGTTTTCCTCTCATCAGAGGTACCAGAGTCCATAGGAGAATGGTGCTCCATCCTTAGTGCAAGTCATGATCCATGCAGCCAAGAACAATTAAAATGTTCTCTTTCCGGTCCTTAAAGTTGATACCATTAAGGACCAGAACCAAATTCATGTTAGGAGATACAATAGCAATTCTAGCTTTAAAGAGAACAAATAAACAACATAAATATACTCACATCACAATCAAAATTAAATCATCAACAAATTCAAATAATTGTATAACTCATCACAAGATACCTAGTGCAACATTAATATCAAGTCTTTGGACATTAATATTAATTGCTAGGGGGTACTCTTGTTGTAATGATCAAACATTGATAATAATGCATGTCAAATAATAAACCCCTCTTTGAATTGATTTATCATTCACATGTACAACCTTATAATTATCACATGTTTACCATTACAGGTGTGTATATAATCCGGCCAAATATTAACCTTCCTTTGGGCCGATTAATACTCGCATGGATACACATAGACACTAACATTCAATAATTCTTATGAGTAATCTACACAAAAGAGGTCACTTTGGCGACTTCTTGTTTCAATTAACTCATTTAAATTGTTAAACAATTATACAATCCGAATTTGTAACCAAATATTGGAATTCATTCTGATTTAATAAGATTATTTGAACACCAAACAACACAATTGTAACAGTAGCCTAGTGGTTGCCTCTCTGGGTACAAACTGTATGTCCTGGATTCGATTCTCGACTAAGCCAAGCCGACCATTTTATTCATTTTCCAGAAAAATTACTTAAAATTAAATGCAAAAGGAGCCTAAAATGCAACAACAAGAATCGATCCCTGACGATTGTGAAATGACACGATTGTTCAAACCAATAGGCCAAACCCACATGCTGGTTATGCAGCGAACTTTAAATTTTAAATACTAAATATAGCATTTCTGAACGAAACCAAAAGGAGTAAATAGCCAATTTAGTCCCTGAAATTGTGACTTAGTATCAAGTTGGTCCCTGAATTAAGAAAATTACCAACTTAGTCCCTGAAACTGGAAACCGTGATTCAAGTTAGTCCCTCCGTTAGTGGCAGTCTGTTAACGCCGTGAAGGGAGCTTATGTGGCACGTTAAGTGCCTATCTGGACAAGTCATATGATGTTCAAATATCAAAAAGGTCCCTAATTTCCCAAATATCATTTTAGTCCCTTTGCCTCCCCATATTCCATTCCCGCCCTTCTCTGGTTGTCTCCTTCATCCGAGAATCTCATCTTGTTGTTGATTTCTTCTCTGAAATCCGAATTTGAATCCAATCGAAAGGAAGAACAGTATTAATAATGGGTGCTTCTAACAGTCGCAAAGATTTGTTTGAAAGTTCGGAGTTAGAAAAAGAAGAAGAAGAAGAAGAATCAGGAAACCACGAAGATGCCCCTGGCAGCGAAGGAGGTTCAGGTTCAGATCGAAGAATCAAATCCCCATCATCACTCGATGACGTAGCATTGAAGCTCAAATACTCATCATCATCATCAACAACAACGAACAATAACAACCCTAACGCCATTAAGCTTTACCTTCATATTGGTGGCAACACCCCCAAACCCAAATGGGTAACCTCCAACAAACTCACTTCTTACTCTTTCATCAGGTCCCACCAATTCGACAAATCCGAGGAACACGAAGATGAAGACTAAAAGGGAGAAGAAGGTGATGAATCTGAGACATGGTGGTTTCTGAAAGTGGGTTTGAAGATTCGATCCAAGGTTGGTTCTGAGATGCAAATGAAAATATTCGGAGACTAGCGTCACGTTGACTTCGTCGCAGGTGCTGTTTGGGCCATAAAGTTCTTCACAGAACAAGATTGCAAGGCCTTCGTCACTCTGTTTGAGGATTTTTTTGTTTGAGAACACTTATGGCGTTGAGGCCACAGAAGAAAACAAGCTTAAGATTTATGGAAAGGATTTCATTGGGTGGGCGAAACCCGAAGCTGCCGATGATTCCATGTGGGAAGATGCAGAGGATACTTTCTCCAAAAGCCTTTCCCCTTTAAGGTCAACACAAGATTTGAAAGAGGAGTTTGAGGAAGCTGCAAATGGTGGAATTCAGAGCTTGGCATTGGGTGCATTGGATAACATTTTTTTGGTTGGTGATTCTGGAATTCAGGTTGTGAAGAATTTTGCTCATGGGATTCATGGGAAAGGTGCTTTTGTTAACTTCTGTGATGGATATCAAAATGGGGGTTCGTCTTTGGTGGATTCAACGCCCAAGAAACGCTTCTTATGAAGGCTGAGACAAACGTGCTCCGGAAGTTGCAGAGGGAGGGAGGTGGGAGGAAGGAGACGACAAGAGAAGGGCGAGAATGGAATATGGGGACGCAAAGGGACTGAAATGATATTGGAGAAATTAGGAACCTTTTTGATATTTGAACGTTAGATGATTTGGGAGTCCAGATAGGCACTTAACGTGCCACATAAGCTCCTTTCACGGCGTTAACAGATTGCCACTAACGGAGGGACCAACTTGAATCACGGTTTCCGGTTTCAGGGACTAAGTTGGTAATTTTCTTAATTCAGGGACCAACTTGATACTAAGTAACAATTTCAGGGACTAAATTGGCTATTTACTCAAACCAAAAGCACCGCACCATTATAGTCACGTAAATTGCAGCAACTTTAAAAACTGATAGAACTTGCAAGAACAACATCCAAATAATAGCATTGGGAAGCCAAGTCACAATAAAAATATGCAAGACCCGATACTGAATATAAACCCACATTACTGAATTGGTTTCCATCATGCCTGAAGGATATACTTCGAATTTCCAAAATGAAAACAATCACAGTGCAGTTTCAAGCATGGAACTATATTCAATATTTGAATATAACAATGAGAGTATATCAAACAATATCAACATATGGATTTCGGAAATTCAAAATCTGAAATTTCTGAAAACCAGAGCGTGAAATTCAGGAAAAATTTCACTATGGAAGATCAATAACCCAAATTTCAGAAAAAAAAAACTTAAAACTCCATCTTTGAATCTTATAACCTTAAAATTTCTTAAATCATACATGAATTGGTTATGGGTGGCTCTGATACCACTTGTTAGACTTAATTAATTTGTTTGTGCCTATTAACATGTTTCTAATTCCTTAAACATCATATAGACAAAATCAATACCAATAAGAAACATGTTCTTCATCAAGCACAAATCCAAGCCAAATTCTATCTATAATCCCATGTCAATTCAAGATGATTAATGAATGCGGAAGCGTACCTGGATGATCCATGAAATCTTGATGGAAATGATGATCTCCTTGATAGAGTAGTGATCTTCCAATTGTAGACTTTCCTTAGTTTTCCTTAGTTCCTCCTCCAATGGGATGAAGAGATTGAAGTCTTGCAATGTCTACAATTGGGGACCATAACCCCTTATTTATAAAAGTCACATGCCCTTTCATGAAGAGTCATGACTATCCAAGTTTTCTTATTTCTATTTTTGCCCATCATAAAAATAGAAATAAGACCTATGGTATCTACACAATAATTTCCATGACAATTATGTCCTTATCCATAAACCTTATCTAAATTAGATCACTTAATTTAGCTAATTAAAATAATGGCCCTAACACATTTAAACATTACATGTGTGACCCAAAAATTTCTAACAGGGACTGATCATTGCTATAGGTAGGAAAGAAAATGAGGTGTAGATGAGCCAGAATGGGATGAGTTCGATCAGCTTGACTTGAATCCGACTTGATATCTTTGAGTCAAACTATTCTATTAAACCAGAGCAAAATCTACTGTACCCTTTCACTTTTGATGGGTTTTGGAACAGTCGGAAAAATAAGGAAAATAATCTATAGCTACTCTATAGTTAAAGAACTGGAAAAATAAGGAAAATAATTAGTTTATCAGCAGAATTAAAAATGTATGTTAAAAGAATAGAAATTTTTTTAGAAATAACTAATAAAAATATTATCCAACTTATAGAAAATACCAATAATATTGCAACTTACACATCCAATAGAATACAAAAAGGACAAAATGAAATTAATAACATTAGAGAAACACTAAATACTATGATTAAAGCTAAAGGAATAGACGATAATAAAGACATCGATAGAATAAAAGTAATTCTCGATCAATTAGAAAATCTTCTTAAAGAAGAAGAAAACAATAAATGTGTTACGATAAATGAATTAGAAGAACTTTTAGAATCAAAAGATTTAAAAAGAAAAATAATAGTAAAACAGGAACCTAGCGGAGAGTCATCAAAAATGCCTACCCCTGTATCTGGATGGAGGGGTTAAAAGAAGAGCCTATAGAAATATTAAGAAAATCAAATGACTTAGAAGAAATTCAACAATTATTGGAACAACTAAAAATAGTTGAGGAAGAAAATAATCAAATACATAAAATAAAACATATTGATCAAATAGACAAAGAAAATGAAGAAATAGTTCTAGACTATAGTTCTTCTTCAGAATCTGAAGAAAACCATATAAGAATGGAAAAAGGTGAATATAGTGGAAATTCTAAAAGAAAATGGGAAGAATTTAAATATACATCTAATAGAACTTGAGATAAATATGAAGAAGAGACTATATATAATAAAGGATATGCAAGAAAGAATAATAAATGGACAAAAATGTAGGATGAATTTAGACCTCGATACGAAAATATTAATACTGAAAAAATATTAAATCTTGATTGCGTAAGAAATAAAGAAGAAATACTTTTGAAATGGACAAATGATTTAATACTTTTGATCATAACAGATGATAGATTCAACAAATTAAACTTCATAGAAACCAAAAATTTTGTAGTATTTAAAACAATGGGAAATGTACAAAAATTTCTAGCAGGAATTAAAGATGAAGATTGGAATTGCTATAGTAGAATGGTGAATACACAAATGGATTATCTTAAATTAATAATGACTTTAATTCAGCAAGAATTTTTATGATATAATTGGATGGAACAAAAAGATAAAGTAAACAAAACTTTAATTGAAAATGCCAAATCACACTTAAATAAAATGCAAATTTGTGATATGTGTCAAATAGAAAGTTTTATCTTCGAATATCAAAAATATTACTATCAGTTAACTGAAGAGTCTAAAGAAATATACAAATATATTTTTATAGACAAATGAAGAAACTGCAGATACTTTAGGAGGAGTTATTCAACTCTTATACTAGGAATTAATAGAACAATGTTTAACTAGAGAAACTATAAGACAATTGAATAGAGGAAGTACTGTCATTTGTTGTGACATTCCAGAGATTGAAAAACCAGGAAAATATGGTTGTGATGAAAGACTGAAAAGAAAAAAGAAATACTATAAGAAACCAAGACTAAGAAAAACTTATCCAAAAAAGAAAACATATTATAAGAATAATAAAAAGAAATATTTCAGAAAGAAAAGATTTACACCAAAGAAATATTATCCAAAACGAAGAAAGAAATGTGTTTGTTGGATATATAATGTCGAAGGACATTATGCCAACGAATGCCCTCAAAGAAAAGATAAAGACTTTAAAGAAAAATAAAAAATAATAAAGCAAGTATGTCAACTATATGAACTAAAACCCTTAGAAGAAGAACTGAGTAATACTGATGAAAGTATATATATATACACCGAAGATGAATTATCTTCAGAAGAAACAGAATCCGAATAATACATATATAAAAATACTGATAGAAAAAAGTAATAAAGAAACAGAAGCTTATATTGACACTGGAGCAAGTCTTTGCCTTGCGACAGAAGCATTATTTACTAATTGGGAAAAACTAGAAAAACCAATAAAGATACAAATAGCAGATGGATCGATTCATCCCGAGTTTAGTGGATCCACATGCATCGATGGTTTAGCAGAGTAGGACTGCATTGCACTGCATAGCATAATGATGATGTTGATGTTTGATGTGATGCTGCTATGCTTGCTGTTTACTTTACTACCTATCTTCATGCTAATATGTTTATACGATTCTTACTCCCTATATATGTTTGTTGTTTGTGTTTGGCCTGATTGGCACATTGCAGAGGATGACGAGCAGCCCGGAGAGGAGTGACTCTGAGGAGCCACCACTCATTGTAGGGCTAGTTATGTTATCGTAGTCGTTAGTTTCAGTTGTAATTCCATGGATTTTGTTCCGGAACGGTTATACCAGCTCTGTATGTGACATCGGGGTTGGGTTATATTTATTGGTTGGTTATGTTTTTACTGTTTAAAACTTATTTCATTTCCGCGTTGTAAACGGTTCATGCGGGACTTTTCTACCCATGGACAATTGTTTATTTCATTCAGTAATTGCATGTTTTTATTTAAATGTTTTTAATTTAAATGGCTTTTAACATGCGGGGTAGAAGGGTGTCACATTTAGTGGTATCAGAGCAGTTCGACCTTGTTCGGACGTGGTATGAGTCTGTTGTGTGACTCTTGTGTGAATTGTCTATACTTGTTATAGATAATGATGTTTTAAGTTAGTTGCCTGTAACTTTTACTCGCTAAGTTTCTGTATTAAAGGCTGTTTTGGGCATGTACAGGAACTAATGGCCGGTAGAGGACGCAACGATCAGGCGATTGCTGACGCATTGGCACTTTTGGCCAATGCTATCGGACAGGTCAACCCTAACAACGGTGGGCCAGCTGAGTTCCAAGGACTGGATAAGTTCCAGAGGAACAACCCTCCGTCGTTCAAGGGAGCGTATGACCCAGAGGGAGCATTGTTGTGGCTGAGGGAGACAGAGAAGATCTTCCGTGCGATGGACTGCAATGATCAGCAGAAGCTCATCTTCGCCACCTTCATGTTGACTGAAGAGGCGGAGCACTGGTGGGATAACTACAGGCAGAGGGCACAGCGGTGACTTGGGCTGTGTTCAGGCAGAGGTTTCTGGAGAAGTATTTTCCAGCGGATATCAGAGACAAGAAGGAGATGGAATTCTTGTCTTTGAGGCACAGGTCGCTGTCAGTCGGTGACTATGCGGCTAAGTTTGAAGAGCTGGCGAGGTACTACACTCCTTATCAACATGAGACAGACGATCGCTCCAAGTGTGTGAAGTTTGAAGCGGGACTCCGGCCTGAGATCAAACAGGCCATTAGCTACCAGGAGATCAGAGTCTTCCCTATTCTGGTCAACAAGTGCAGGATCTATAAGGATGCCAGCCAGTTCAGAGTTGCCAGTTCCAGAGGGTCAGACAATCAGAGTAGCAAGAGGGCTGATCAGAGGGACAAGGGTAAGCAGCGGTATGCCCCTTCGGGCAAGGACTTCAAGCAGAGTGGCAGGAAGCCCCAGTTTCAGCAGAGTAGCTTCAGGGGTGGGTTCTCTGATGCCCCTAGAGCTATGAGGTGTGGGAAGTGTGGAGCACAGGACCACTATTCGTCCCAGTGCAAGGAAACACAGGTCATCTGTTTCAAGTGTGGCAAGCCAGGCCACATCAGCCGCGAGTGTGATGGAGCTAAGGCCGAGCCTCCCAGCGCTAGCAAGAATCAGAAGTCCCAGGCCAACAGACTGAAAACCACTGGGAGAGTCTTTACTCTTAGTGGAGCCGAAGCCTCCGAGTCTGATGACTTGATCCAAGGTACGTGTTTAATTTATGGAACTCGATTAACTGTATTGTATGATTCGGGTGCTACTCACTCGTTTATATCGCATGATAGGGTCAAGAGTCTAAAATTGCCTGTTACCTTCCTTGAGTTTGATTTGTTGGTTTCTACACCTACAAATAAACCTGTTTCTACTTCTTATGCATGCAAGAACTGCCATATTGTTATAAATGATAAAACTTTCCTTGCTGATCTTGTATGCTTACCTTTGAAAGACCTGGACATTATTCTGGGTATGGACTGGTTATCTTCCAACCATGTCCTTCTAAACTGTTTTGATAAAACCTTGATTTTTGGAACTCCAAAGGAGTCTAAGAATCCGGACCTTCTCTCTGCCAGCCAAGTACGAGCTTCGATGAGAGACGAGGCCCAAGTATACATGATGTTAGCTTCCCTGGATGTAGAGAGCAGCTCTCCTGACGTCGCCAGCTTGCCTGTTGTGCGAGAATTTCCTGAAGTATTTCCGGGGGATGTTTATAACTTACCTCCAGAAAGAGATGTTGAGTTTACCATAGATTTAGTGCCTGGCACCGGGCCGATATCCATAGCACCCTATAGAATGTCTCCTCTAGAGCTAGCTAAGTTGAAAGAACAGTTGGAGGACCTGATGGAGAAGCAGTTCATTAGGCCGAGTGTGTCTCCGTGGGGAGCACCTGTGTTGTTGGTGAAGAAGAAGGATGGTAGTATGAGGTTGTGTGTCGACTTTCGACAGCTCAACAAGGTGACCATAAAGAATCGGTGTCCCCTCCCTAGGATTGATGATCTTATGGACCAGTTGATGGGCGCTTGCGTCTTTTCAAAGATAGATTTGAGGTCATCTGGGTACCATCAGATTCGGGTTAAGTCTGAGGACATCCCGAAGACAGCGTTTAGGATGCGATATGGTCACTATGAGTACTTGGTTATGCCTTTCGGTGTGACCAACGCTCCTGCGGTCTTCATGGACTACATGAACAAGACCTTTCACCCTTACTTGGATAAGTTTGTGGTGGTGTTCATAGATGACATCTTAGTGTACTCCAAGAGTAAGGAGGAACATGAGGAACACCTGAGGGTTGTCTTGCAGACCCTTAAGGAGAAGCAGTTGTATGCTAAGTTGTCTAAGTGTGAGTTCTGGTTAGAGGAAGTGAGCTTCTTAGGACATGTCATCTCTAAGGGTGGCATAGCTGTGGACCCAGCTAAACTAGAGACGGTGCTCCAGTGGGTAGCGCCGAAGTCTGTGACCGAGATTAGGAGTTTCTTGGGGTTAGTCGGGTACTATAGGCGGTTTATAGAAGGTTTCTCTAAGATAGCTTTAACCTTAACCCGTCTCACCAAGAAGGGACAGTTGTTTGTGTGGGACTCTAAGTGTGAAGAGAGTTTCCAAACCCTAAAGGATAGGTTGACATCAGCACCAGTGTTAGTTTTGCCAGATCCTAGTGAACCCTTCGTAGTTTACTGCGATGCTTCGAAGCAAGGGTTAGGTGGTGTGCTGATGCAAAATGGTAAGGTAGTAGCTTACGCTTCTAGGCAGTTGAAAACCCATGAGAAGAACTACCCTACCCATGACCTAGAGTTAGGAGCTGTGGTATTTGCCTTAAAGATTTGGAGGCATTACCTGTATGGAGCAAGGTTTGAGGTTTTTAGTGATCATAAGAGTTTGAAGTACCTCTTTGATAAAAAAGAGTTGAATATGAGGCAGCGTAGGTGGATGGAGTTTTTAAAGGATTATGCAGGAAAGGCCAATGTGGTGGCCGATGCCTTGAGTAGGAAAACCCTACATATCTCCGCTTTGATGGTTAGGGAGATGGACCTGATTGAGGAATTTAGAGACCTTAGTCTAGCTTGTGAGTTTACCCCTAAGAGTATTAGGCTTGGTACCTTGAAGGTTACCAACAGTCTGATGGATCAGATTAGAGAGGGTCAGAAGTTAGACAAGTTTCTCTTAGACCAGCGAGAGTTGCTCGCTCAGGGTAGAGACCTAAGTTTTAAGGATGGCAGTGATGGTATCTTGAGGTTCAGAGATAGAGTATGCATACCTAATGTTCCTGAGCTTAGGAAGTTGATCTTAGAAGAAGGTCATAGGAGTGGTTTAAGTGTGCACCCAGGTGCCACTAAGATGTATCGGGACCTTAGGAGAATGTTTTGGTGGCCTAGGATGAAAAAGGACGTAGCTGAGTTTGTTTATGACTGCCTAGTTTGTCAGAAGGCTAAGATCGAACATCAGAGGCCTTCGGGTAAGTTGCAACCTTTGAGTGTCCCAGAATGGAAATGGGATAGTATCTCCATGGATTTTGTGTCTGGACTCCCTAGGACTCCAGCTGGTTTTGAGGCGATTTGGGTTGTGGTGGATAGACTGACTAAGTCTGCCCATTTCATTCCAATGAACATGGAGTACCCTTTAGAGAAGTTGGCAAAGCTGTACATCAAGGAGATAGTTAGACTTCATGGTGTACCCTCTAGCATAGTTTCGGATAGAGACCCGAGGTTTACCTCTAGGTTTTGGAATAGTTTGCAAGAGGCTTTAGGGACAAAGCTTAGGCTTAGTTCAGCTTACCACCCACAGACTGTTGGGCAGTCTGAGCGGACCATCCAGTCCTTAGAGGATTTGTTGAGGGCTTGTGTGTTAGAACAGTCAGGAAGTTGGGATAAGTTTTTGCCCCTGATAGAGTTCACCTACAACAACAGTTTCCATTCCAGCATTGGGATGGCACCTTACGAAGCTCTGTATGGGAGGAGATGTAGGACACCCTTGTGTTGGAGTGAACCTAGTGATAGTGTGGTGCTAGGGCCAGAGATAGTCCAGGAAACAACAGAAAATATTAAGTTGGTTCAGGAAAAGATGAGAGTTGCACAGAGTAGGAAGAAGAGCTACCATGATAAAAGGAGGAAGGCGCTCGAATTCCAGGAAGGCGATCATGTATTCTTGAGAGTTACCCCGACGACTGGGGTTGGTAGAGTGATGAAGGCGAGGAAACTTACTCCGAGGTTCATTGGTCCTTACCAAATCCTCAAAAGAGTCGGCGAAGTCGCCTACCAAATAGCCTTACCCACGTTCTTGTCAAATCTCCACAATGTTTTTCATGTGTCACAACTCAGGAAGTATGTTCATGACCCTAGTCACGTGATAGTACCCGATGCTATACAGTTGAAAGAGAACCTGACGTTTGAGGTGTTACCTCTTCGAGTCGAGGATAGGAGGGTGAAGCAGCTAAGAGGCAAGGAAATTCCTTTGGTTAAAGTGGTTTGGAGTGGGGCGACTGAGGAAAGTGCTACCTGGGAGCTGGAGAGCAAGATGATGGAAGCGTACCCGCATATTTTCCCTTGAGGTACGTGTAAATTTCGAGGACGAAATTTTTATAAGGGGGGTGGGATTGTAACACCCTGTTTTTCGGTTTAATTTTAATTAAGCTAGTTTTATTAAGTTGGATATATGCTTCAAGGGCTTAGTGGGATTTTTGGTTAAAAGTCCCTTTCTGGTACATGAGCACACCCGTGCTCATCAGCCAGCAAGCCCGTGCTTAAAGTCAGAAGCGTGTTTCTGATTTTAAGTTGAGCACGACCGTGCTCAACAAGGAGCACGCCCGTGCTCAATGTGTTGACCGCGTCTAGTAACGTTAAGTTGAGCACGACCGTGCTCAATGAGGAGCACGACCGTGCTCAAGTCTGAGATTTATATAAACGAAAACAGAGTCGAGGGTTTACACTTTAAACCTACCTTTAGTGGCTGCTAATCCTGTTGCGGCTGACGTGGTGCTTTTCCCTGCTTTCGCTTAACTCAGCCAGTTCTCAGAGTTTCTGGAACCTTAGAGGAACCCTGTGCATCTAGTCTGAGTCAGAGGTAATGGTCTCCTTCCCCTTTCAATCCTTTTTGGTGTTCTGGTTGGAAAACTAATGGTTGATTTTACTCTGGTTGATCAAGGCTCGTTCGTGTGTGAGCCGCCTAAAGGAGAAGAACCGGTTGCTGTTAGGACATCTTAGAGAGCTACCTTCAATCCAGGTATGGGGAGAAGGGTAGTATTTACATAGGTTTGGGATTAGAGTAAAGTAAAGGGGTTCCCATAACCCCGTTTTTAATATTCATTGTTATATGATTAAATGTCTGAAATGATGATGCATGTTGACTGCTATATGATGAGATTGTCATATGTTCAATATTCTGGAAAAGTATGTTTATGTTGAATGAGAGCATGATATTGATGTGTTAATCATTGTTATTACCATGAGATGGTTGTTGATGTTGCTGGCTGCATGGTTGATGTTATGATTATTGAGTTACTGCAAGTTAATCCTTAAGAACGTGTTAAAGTGACTTAGGACTTTTAAAGGATTAAAATCCTAAAAGATTGTTAAATTTCAGCCTCTGTTCCTGCCCAGAACAGCACTGTCGCGCGTTGAGCACGACCATGCTGAACAGGGTGCACGACGTGCTCCCAGTTGAATTCTTGGAAGATGGCCGCACTGTTGAGCACGGCCGTACAGGACAAAGAGCACGATCGTGCTGCTGAGCACGATCGTGCTCATTAAGAAGCACGACCGTGCTTCACTTACAGGGGAGCACGCCCCTCACGTGCTTAAGCACGACCGTGCTGGGTTACGAGCACGACCGTGCTCAACCCACTGAGACAGAACAAGATTTAAGGACTTAAGGGGGTTTTTAACCCCAATTCCATATGATGACAACTGATTAGACAACTTGGTTAATGTTATTAAAGATAATTAAAGATGATGAGATGGTGAGATGTTAAGTCGATACCCTTTTGGGTGGCAAGTTGATGAGCCGTGCCTTGGTGCTTTTGGCCAGGGAAGCCTTGACCCCGCGGTTTGGGTTCAAGGTGTTGATGTTGCTGTGTACCTTGGTGGCCGAGAGTTTGCCCCAGGTACTGCGGTTGATTCCGCTTAAGTCCTCAGGTAGATTCCTCGAGGCAAGTTGGTGCGGTTGATTCCGCTGTTACCTTCGGTCGATTCCGTTGGAGTTATGGAGGTGGTGTTGCCGTTGTTGTTGTGTTGCATACGCATTGCATCGGAAATGTTGTTTAGGGATGTTCGACATAGGGGAGATAATCCTAGAGTACGGCGATCCGGCCATCCACGGTTGGAGTAGATTCTCCTAGCGCCCCCGTGATGAGGCATTCGTTGGTTTGATGCGTTGGCTATCCAAGGAGTAGATTCTCCGGCGTTGAGTAGATTCTCAATGTGGATATGTAACTCCGAAATCGTTCATCCCGAGTTTAGTGGATCCACATGCATCGATGGTTTAGCGGAGTAGGACTGCATTGCACAGCATAGCATAATGATGATGTTGATGTTTGATGTGATGCTGCTATGCTTGCTGTTTACTTTACTACCTATCTCCATGCTAATATGTTTATACGATTCTTACTCCCTATATATGTTTGTTGTTTGTGTTTCGCCTGATTGGCACATTGCAGAGGATGACGAGCAGCCCGGAGAGGAGTGACTCTGAGGAGCTGCCACTCATTGTAGGGCTAGTTATGTTATCGTAGTCGTTAGTTTCAGTTGTAATTCCGTGGATTTTGTTCCGGAACGGTTATACCAGCTCTGTATGTGACATCGGGGTTGGGTTATATTTATTGGTTGGTTATGTTTTTACTGTTTAAAACTTATTTCATTTCCGCGTTGTAAACGGTTCATGTGGGACTTTTCTACCCATGGACAACTGTTTATTTCATTCAGTAATTGCATGTTTTTCTTTAAATGTTTTTAATTTAAATGGCTTTTAACATGCGGGGTAGATGGGTGTCACACACCATATATTTATGAAAAACAACTACGGGAAATCATTAAAATACCAATTACTCATTTTTCAGCCTGTAAATACGCCCAATTATCAGAGTTTCGCACGCTGAACCGTGGTGAGATTATTAGTAAAATTTTCACAAAAATTCATCATGTACTTATAAATTTAGAACCAAATAGAATAATTCTGGCCCATATAAAAGAGCTTTTAGACAAAGTATGTAGTGAGAACCCCTTAGACCGAAGAATAAATAATAAAAATACCGAATTAATTGAACTAAAACTAAAAGACCCAACCAAAAAATAAAATGTAAACCAATGATTTATACAAAACAAGACAGAGATGAATTTGCAAAAGATATTGAATAAATGTGTAAAAAATGATTGATTAGACCATCAAAAAGTAAGCACTCAGCACCAGCTTTTTATGTAGAAAATCATGGTGAAATAAAAAGAGGTAAAAGAAGAATGGTAATTAACTACAAACAAATAAATGAAGCAATGGAAGGAGACACTTATTTCCTCCAAGAAAAGACTTAATTATTGAAAGAATTCGAAATATGAATTGGTTTAGCACCTTTGATTGTAAATCAGGATTTTATCAAATTAGATTGACTGAAGAATCAAAAGCATTAACAGCATTTAGTTGTCCTCAAGGACAATATGAATGGAATGTACTTCCAATGGGAATGAAACAATCGCCTGGAATCTTCCAGCGAAGAATGGATTCAATTCTCAAAGAATTCAAAGACTTTTGTCTTATATATCTTGATGATATATTAGTTTTTACCAATAAGGATCTAACTGATCATTTCAAGAAAATAGAATTAATTCTCACTAAATGCCTTGAACATGGAGTAGTCTTAAGTAAAAAGAAAGCTGTGTTAGCCCAGAATAAGATTAATTACTTGGGATTAGAAATTGAAAAAGGAAAAATAATAATGCAAAAGCATGTATTAGAAAAACTTCAGAACTTTCCAACAAAACTGAAGGATAAAAAAGATTTGCAAAGATTTCTTGGACTACTAACATATATTTCGAATGAAGGTTTTCTAAAGAATCTTGCAGCAGAAAGGAGAATACTTCAGCAAAAGCTAAAGAAGGATGCCCTCTGGTCATGGACTGAGGAAGACAATAGACTGATTATTAAATTAAAAGACTTATGCCGGGAACTTCCTGAGCTTTATCATCCATCGGATGATGATATAATTATTATTGAGACTGATGCCTCAAATGACAGTTGGGGAGGTGTTATGAAAGCAAAATCCCCTGGATGTAAAAATGAATTACTGTGCCGATATATGTCTGGAACTTTTTCAGATAGTGAGATTAATTATCCCACTCATGAAAAAGAGACATTGGCTCTGATCCGAATATTGGAAAAACATCCGATTTATATACTGGATAAAGAATTTATTGTCCGAAAGGACTCGACCTATGTTGCAGGTTTCAAAAATATAGATCATAAAGGAACCTACAAACAGGGACGATTGATTAGATGGCAAATGAAACTTGCCGAATATAATTACTCAATCTCTCACATTAAGGGAGATAAAAATGTTCCTGCAGATATACTTTCACAAGAATGGAGCAACAAGTAGCAGAACCACTGAAGATACAGCTACAACTGCAGAAAGCATTGGAAAAGCAAAAGCTGAAAGAACTGGAATTGATCCAAGCAAATATTGAAGTACTGGAGCTACAACTACAAAATAAAGGAGAATATTCAACAGAAGATCCTACGAAAGAAATCAAACCGAAGATAAAAGAAAACACTAAAGACAAATACTATGCCATTTTCAATGGACCTTTTCCAGGAATCTACGATGATTGGAGCAAGGCAGCCCCTAATTGCATTGGACTTGCCGGAGTTCACCACCAAGCATATAAAACCAAAGAAGAAGCGGAAGAAGCATTAAGGACTTATCCAGAAAGACTAAACAAGGGAAAAGAAATTTATCTTGGCCCTAGAATGACTGACCAAAGAACTTTTTCAGAAACGGTGAAAAGACCAGCAGAAAGAACAACCATGAAAATACTGGGAAGACTCCCTTCCTCCATTGATGACTATCCAATTACTGTGAGAAAGGATCATGAACTTCAGGTCCAGTTCTCAAAAGAATTTTTTTTTAAAATTTAAAAAGACTGACTAATTGGACTGAAAAACAAAAGATTAATTGCTTCTACACGGTAAACCAGAATATTTACGGAGTACGTTAAAGCCATAATTACTCCAGGAGCATCATCGATTTTGACTTTTAATATGTTCCAATTTGAACTTATTGAATGTCTTTATTTGAACAAAGACTTAGCAGAGATTAATCTGTTCCCATATAGCCTGAAAGAAGCCGTCCAAAATTACAGGAATAATGTTGCCAAGGAAAGGACTATTTTTCTGAAATTTTATTCGACTTATCCAGATTTCACGACTAAGCAGCCTGCAAAGCACTTAATCTTCATTGGAGTAAGCAATAATACTTTCTCTATGAGAGATAAACCAACTAGAGAAGACTATGATGAAGACAAAATTACTACAATCATAGCAAACTAACTGGCGAGTATCTTTACTCAATGTCAAATTATTGAGAAAGATTCCCTCATCAAAGCACTTTACAAAGGTCCGCATGCTTTGCTTCTAAGCAAAACAAGTGGAAAGATAATTAAAGAAAAAGACTTGGCATTATTGACTAGCTTTGAATTGCCGTTCTACACACTCCAAGGACTTTCGATAAACTATAGACCAGCTGTCCTCGACCAGCTTTGTGCAATGATTAGACAAAATGGAAACCACGCATGTGAAAGATGCACACTAAAGAAAGGCATTAGTGACTGTCGGCAAGACGATAAGGACTCAGACGATGCAATAATAGAGGAATGACGTAAGCACTTACGTCATATGTGAATTATTGAAGTCTGAGTGATAGATTGAAATAATGTAAGGACTGTCTTTTAAATTAACACTATCATACTTGTGTATAAATAAGTCCTCTTATGCTGAGGCAAGAGGAGAGCGAAATTTTCATTTTGGAAAGCCTCTCATCTGAGAAGTTCTCTTAAGCTAGCCTCTGTAAGAGTGTTAGTTGGATCTAGTCAGATCCATTGTGTGCTATGTATTTCCCCTACTACTCATCAATAAATACTACTTTCTACTACTAAAATTTCTCCATTTGCTATCAAAATTCATTCAACTTGACTAAATGGAAGCAGAATTGGACCAAAGATTTCCAGAAAAATTTGAAGAAAATCCAAGTCAGGTATGATTAATCAACTCCTTAACTGTTGTATACTAGCTTTTTATGATGTCTGAAATAGAAGTAGAAAAACTAGATAATACTGATTTAGAACATCTACACATAATTGAAGAAGATGGAAACTATGAAGGAAGTATTCTAATAGATCCAAAACTATTTCAAAAAATACAGAAAGAAGATTTGAACTTAGCAAAGAATGCAAATATGAAGAAATTAGGAGGAATAATGAAAAGATTTAATCAAAAGGAAAATATCATCTATTATGGAAAAATAATTAACGAAACACCAATTGATATATCTGAAACACAAGGAAATACTAGTATACAATTACTAAACAAAAGGAAATTATTTGAATTAAAGAAAAATTTAAAAAGAGAAGAACATAGAAGAAAAATTGGCTATATTCATATAGGAGCTATACAAGTATTAATCAAAGCTACTTTTCAAGAAGGAATAAACTCGCCTATAGAATTAATATTAAAAGACAATAGAATAACAGATCCAAAGGATAGAATATTAGGAGTAATAGAAGGAAATTTAGCTTACACTAAATTAAAATTTGAGATTCATCCAAATATTGGAATACCTTTAGATACTCAAAGATTAGATCAATCACTGAGTTTAGAACATAGATTTTTAAGAAACAACTTAATGAGAACAGGAGACAAGATTTTCTCCATCACTTATTGTGTTAATTATGCATTAACAAATTCACATCATAGTATTACTTTCCGGACTAATGATAGAATAGATGTACCTAGATTGTTTGAAGAAATAGGAAAAATTTATTATCCCAAAACAAATGAAATAACAGAATTAGGAATCTCTATTAACAAACCAAAATTACTAAATCTAATTCCAAAACCAATTACTTTCCAAGAACCAGAAAGAATTGAGGAAGAAGAAAATATTAATAGATTATCAAATCAAGTCAGAGACTTAGCCCAATATTTAAGAAATAGAATATAAATCACGTAGAAGAACTAGAAAAGATACTTGAAAATGCTTATACTACAATAGACAAATATAAAAGAGATATTAAAAACATTCTAGAAATATATGACTATTATATTAAAAAAGATCCAGAAAATAGAAGAAGGGAACTAGTAGAAAAATATATTATAAACAAAGAAAAAGAATTAATTAACCTAGAAAACAAACGAGAAAAATATAGAGAAAAAATTAAAAAGGAAATAGAAAATTAAAGAAAAAAGGATCCCCAAATACTAAATGTTTTAGACTAAAAGCACCATCTTTTGTAGACAGTGACAACGAATAAAATGGAAATATACTCTGAATTTGATGATCAAACTGAAATGAAAATAATGAGTGTTTTAGTAATGAATTTACCCATCGACTGTAAACAATTAATAATTGAGAAGATTAAAGAACAAATTAGACAAGAAAATTATTATTTAATGCATATATCGTTAGACATAGAATGGAATTACATGGAAGAAATAAGTTTAGCTTTTGAGTATGACTTTAATCATAAATTACCAGCAGAATACAAAGACTATAATTGGCCTGACGACTAAATGGAAAGTGAAATACTAAGCGTCTTAATTATGAAATTACCAATAGATTGTAAACAAATTATAATTAATAAACTAAGGCATCAACATTGGCAAGAAAAACTTTATCTAAATGAATCAGAGGATACACTTAATTTTTTGTGAAGAAGAACGTAGACAGCTAATTAGGGAGATATTAGAAATAGATGAAGATATAATGGATATTGGATATGAATTATTAGTAACCAGACTTATGCATAACCACTACCCAAATTATGTATAGAAACTACCCTGAAAAAATTAATAAATCGAAATTAAAAATTAGAATTAATAGGGTGGTACCGAATTGGTATCAGAGCTAAGTACTAGAGAAAACATGAATTAAAATGAAAAGATTACATGAACTAAAACAACAATTAGCTATGTTAAGAAATTATTTAAAAACATTAAAAGAATTCGGAGATAGATACAAGGACATTATAATAAATGTCGAATCAATGATAGACATAGTAAAATTTAAAATTGAAAGATTCATAGATTAATATGGATTCCCAAAATATAGGAAAATTCGTACATAAACTAAGTATGCTAAATTTAACCAACCAAAATACACTAGAAGAATTAATAAGAGAATTGAAGAATGAAGCTACTAATAAAATGTAATAAACATATGGAATATCACTGTGAATATTGTGATTGTAGAGAATATGATAGAAAAATAGAACTAATAAAAGTAATGATCACCAAACTAGAATTATGGATAGAACGAAAGCGACGGTACCAAACCCGTTGAATTAACAGGGGCACCGTAGCAGTCCCCTTAAACCAGAACTGAATTTTTATATCTTTCAACAAACAATTTTATTAAACTTGAACTCAAATCATATCCAGCCATGATCTGATAATGGTCAAGCCAGAACCAGGTCATTTTTTTTTTATAAAATATAATGTATAAATTTAAATATTATGTATGGTTAAGTTATAAAATTATTATAAAATAGGAAATTAAAACTAAGATATACTTTACAATATATATTTAAAAAAATTAAAATTAACATAAATATATTATCAATATTGTGTAAAAGTTAATAATTTAAGTTAAGAAATCTCATTATTTATAACATAAAAAAAATAATTTAAAATATATATATATAATACTGAATCGGGTTGGGACAACTCAAAGTATAATAAGAATATATTTTTTATTTTTTTGGTTTCTCAGGGTATCCTCTATGCACAATTGCGGAGACTAATCCCTCGAGGTACTAGACGACATTGAAGGACTGATATCTCCCAACTAGGTTTTCTCTATACTCAAGAGTCAGGGATCGAACCCCTGATCACTTGTTTAAGGTACCCGAGCTCATTACCAGTCGAACTAATCACATGTTGATAAAGTATAATAAATGAGAACATGAGCTGAAAGCAAACTAATATAATTTTTAGAATTTGAACTGAATGTCCCTATTAACTTTGGGTAAAGACCAACTAGTAAAATGAGTCGGATTGTAAGCACACCTAAAAGAATTGACAACTTTTATATGGTCCTCCGAATTTTTGTGGATAATGAATCCTCTGCATGTTTTCAGTCATTTTTTAATTTTTAATCTTTCAATTTTTTTTAATTAATTAATCTCCAAATTATTGGAGAATCAATTATCAACCTATTGTTTGGAGGATCTCAGCCTTGCCCAAAAGGAATCATGTTTCGAGCAAGTTCAAGATGTCCTACCTTCAATGAAGAAAACTGACCTAACATAGCTACTTCGTCTCTTTTGTGTCTCTTGTTTTCATTATTAAAATTTTATGGGGAATTTTTGAAGTTTTGTTTTGTTTTTTCCTTTTTGATTATGTGCAAAGTATATATTTCAGTTACTTTGTCCTTTGGATGTTCCTTGAAGCGGCCGTAGTTTGTATTCATTCTAGTTCTAGTTTTCTATTTAAATTCTAAATTTCTCCTGTTTATGAGAAGATCCGTCTCTGGTTGTCACGTACGGATGATGGAATGGACCAAAATATGTAATATTTCATATATATATATATATATATATATATATATATATATATATATATATATATATAAAAGAGATTAAAATGAATTTTTTTAAAGTTGAGGGATCAAAATGAATCTAAAAATAACTTAAGGGATCAAAAGAATATTTTAGCCGCTTAATTTTATACAATACACTTTTTAATTCTAGTATAAAATCT
Source organism: Echinosophora koreensis (assembly GCA_035048595.1). NCBI lineage: Eukaryota > Viridiplantae > Streptophyta > Magnoliopsida > Fabales > Fabaceae > Echinosophora > Echinosophora koreensis. The sequence continues at coordinate 4,211,911 of JAPCYP010000043.1, read as the reverse complement.
TAAATGATTATTAGTTTAGAACGGAAGTAGTATAAATAAATGACTCAAACAAGAAACTTAATAGCAAACAGGAATCTCTTCTTTTCATATACAGTTTTTAATTTTATTCAGCCCAACATGTATGATAGTGTTAATGATAATATAATATCTGCAACATTTAATTGCTCTACCCATGTCTTATTCTCGTTAAAAAATTAGCATCGAATACTGATGGAACAAGATTAACATTTAGTATTTGGAATGTTTTATTCTTATGCAAAATATATTTTTGGAAATCATATTCTCAAGAATCTTTCTTTCCCGCCTTTACATATGAGAATAGAGTTTTCCCAAGTTTCTAATTATCATTCATTAATTTTATTATCGGGAATCTTTTATACATGAGAATAACATTTTAAAACTTGTATCAAACATAAGAAAATTTTATTCTCATACCAACATTCTCGGGAATCTTTTTGTAAAACTTATATCAAACACTACCTTAAGTTTTATCCTTAAAAAATCTTGCTTTTTCTGAAAAATTTAAATATATTATTTTTTAAATAATAAATACGACACTTTATTTATAAAAACTTGCATTACTTGAAGTATTCTTCTTTTTTAAAAAAAATCACTATTTTATTTTTTAATTTCACATATCATGAGGTTATCAAACTAATCAAGCAGTTAATATAGAATCCATAGGGCACCAGGATTTCTTAGATTCTTCAACAAGGCCCATCCTATTCCCAAATTAGAACGTTGAAAACCTATCATAAGCTTAGCAAAAACAAAGAAAAAGGTCGCCTTTTCTCTCTCTCCCCCCTCTCTCTCTCCTACTCCCACATAAGATTTATTAGACCGTTGCAAAATCAAATTTGCTTTTTAACTTTCTCAAAGTATATTGATGAAAAGTGAAAGAATCCCAAGAAGAAGCCCACCAAAATTTTATAAATCATCAATCAACCTCTTCTTCAACAAAGACGACAAGACAATGCCAAGAACCTTAAAATTCTCATCATCAATCATGTCAGACACAAACGACAACGTTTCTCTGCAACAAACCCATGAACCAAACCCCTTACTTGAACCTCTCTTCCATGCCCTTGACCCCATTTCTCTGATCCTCAACCAGAACTCTCATAATTCACACCAACCTTTTCCACTGAGGCTCGCCACTGAAGATAGCTTCATCATGGAGAGAGGACCAAGATACAAAGCATATGCTGAGTTAAGGGAAAAAAGACTAAGAATGAAGTGCATGAAGGAACAACAACCACAAGAAGAAGTGGAAGAAGAAACAAAAGTAGCAACCCCACCAAGGAAACAAGTGAAGTTTCAAGTTGGTTTGGGTTCTATGAGAAAAGGGTCTTCTTCAATTCTTGCTCAATCTGTGCCAGATTTTAGTGCAACATTGAGGAAAGAGAATAGGAAACCAGTGAACACAATGCTGAATCCAATAATGGAGATGACACCACCAATGAAGAGTAGTTTTTCCAACAAAGGGAATAATGGGGTGTTGTCAGGTTCAAGAGGGAGCAAGTCAGCAAGTGCAGGAGAGAAGAAGAAGGGTGGTGGTGGGGTTGTTTTGATGGCAAGGAAGAGCTATGCAAGCATTGATGAACTCAAGAATTTGTCTTCTGCTACAGCCAATGCCATCAATGGTGAAGGTAAAGGAGGAAGGAATAGTAGTAGAGTGATGGGAAGGACAGTTTCATTTTCAGGGTACCAAAGACAGTTTTGATTTGTGGATAATGGAAATGGGTTCCTTGAATTTGGATTTGTTCATTGTTGGTTGAATTTGTTGTTTTTGAGAGGCTTTGGTGAAGATAGTTCTGCTATGATGTAAGTAGGAGTAAAGCTTTGAGTGTTGATCACTATGACACCATTATAGGAAAATACAGAGTTTTAATACATTCTTCTTTATTAATTGAAGAGGTCTTTGTTCATTGTGTTATCAAATGAAGTATCTTCTATCATGACTCATAAGATTCAAAATTAAATAGATCTGTCTGCTGATTGTTTAGCCAACATGGGATCCTTTTCTATCAGTTAGAAAGGGAGGGCTGTTTGATAAAATGTACTTCTAACATATATGATGTATGTACTATGTAGTAGTAAAGATTTGAGTATTGATAAAATGTACTTCTAACATATATGATGTATGTAGTAAAGATTTGATAAAATTACATGTTTCTCTCTTTTATCAAGGTCTACAATATTTGATTAAATTGTTAAATGAAAATGCTGAAACAAGACAGGCTTGAACCTTCTAATTATCAGCTTCAGTTAATTACCAAAGCACTAAAACTATTGGTGCCAATTTTGGGCAAACTGAACAGAAATACAAAGATCATCATCATCAGTTTACTCATCCAAAAGATCCCACGAGGCCCTATTAGAAATGCCATAAATCTATTTGTACAATTAATATCATGATTCTTGTACAAGAACAAAAAAAAACCAAAGAACATTCTGGTTACATGTTGCATGACCAGCTTAAGAGAATTTATAGTAGCAAGATGAGTAAATTCAAATGGAGCCGTGCCTGATATCTACAAGGTCTTCAACAATTTCATCAACCAAAATTTGAAGGACATCCCCATCTATATCAACACCAGCTTCAAATACTTCAACATTAAAATCAGTCCATTTCCCCAAGGAGTGGCTCATCTCCCATTCTATTATTTCATCAGGTACCATCCCAGCTATACATGACCACTTCTTAATCTCCCTCTTGACTTCTTGAACCAACATCTCAGCTTTCATGCATAAAGGGAACTTTGTCCACGAAGATAATGCCTTGAAAACACTGTTGTAATGTTGGGTGCAATTTGATTCTAGATATTCTATTACACAATCAAAGAGAAATCCCTTAAGTTGTTTTCTCTCTTTAGACTCATCACAACCCACAATGCCATTAAAACCTGTCCATGTAGCATCACCTACCATGGCGTCCAGTTCATCGAGCAGAAAGCGAGAAATGAGAAGTTGCGGCACTCCATCCTCATAATGCTCAGTGGCATTTCCAAGCACCAATTCAGCATTCAAGATAACATCTTTCATATGGATGAGCTTACTTTTTGTCAATCTTGTCCCAAAAGAATTTAAACTTTGTAATATCCTAGGAATTTGGTTGACAAGTTCAACCAGTATCTTACAACCCATTTTCCCTTTATTAAATGATGTTGCAGAATCTAAAAGGTCAGCATCAGGTTCCAACTGTTCCATTTTATCAGGCAAGCAATTCATAGAGTCAGGGTGAAAACCATGACCTGGAATTAAATCAAGGATCAGAGGCATCAACAAGAGGGATTAAATAAATGGAAACTAGAAATCATATTTTTCTTAATTCCATTTTACCTGAGCTTTCATCCATACTACTGGAAGAAAAGGAAGCTTCCAGAACAGATCCAGGACTGAGATGATTACCATCACAAGAAGTTCCTATTAACCTTTCTTGATTTGCCTCATACTGATATCAGTAGAAACAAAAGACAATGTCAGGTACAATTGTCAGAATGCAGATTTCCACATACCACAGCACAAGTTTTAATAAAAATATTACAGCGAACTGAGAGATCATACTCAAACTGAGTATAAACAGAGCTCAGATGGGCTATAAGCGAATGCACTGGTTTCAGAAAATATTATTTTATTTTACTAATGTAAAATATAAATAATGACAGACAGTTAAAATTACTGAAATGCTGAAATTGAGAACTTAAAACACTAATTAGACATAAAATGGCACAAAGTGCATTATGGAGTAATAATAAAATAACATCTTTGATAATTTGTAAATTTTCCTCATCCAACACTAGTTAAATATGTGGTAGTTGAGCATAATTATGCACACTAAAAAGGAAATGCTAATGGTAGGACTCATGCCAAAAGTCTGTTACAATCGATATTTTACATTACATCCTGTTAAATGCAGGAAATAAAGGAGATTTCTCCACACAATAATCGGTAAATTCTCTGAAGAATTTTTCCACCTCCCTGATAAAGGATTTAGAAAACTTTCATGACATAGATTGGAGACATCAAGTGTTGATAATCTGCCAGATGATGATAACTTCAAAACTAATTGGACCGGTCAAAGTTATTTGACAGCTAGACTGTCTGTGGAGGAGTTGGGATTGGTGAAGTTGGTGGAGGTGTTTTAGTTTTCTGGTGAGGTGAAGAAATATAGGTTTTCTATTTTGGTTGTGGTGATGGTGATGGTGTTTTCCATGGTGATGTATGTGGGGGTGTTGGGGCTCTTTGTAGTGAGAGTACAGGTAATGGTGATGAAGGTGGTGGAGTAGGAATATTTGTGGGTGTTGGTTGTTTTGTTGGTGAAGGTGAAGGTGAGGGTGTTGGAAGCAAAACCAATTTCCTTTTAGTGACAGTCGTCCTCTTCTTTTTAAGGATCACAGTCTCTCCAATCATTAACCTTTAGTATTAAATATTCTAATATTTCAACTAAACGGCCCTTTAAACATAAAAGTGTAGTCAGTCTTCAGCAATCCATAAGAAGTGATCCTGGTGCTAAGCATAAAGTTGATGGCTTATCCCCTAAGTGGTGTCGATTACATGAATCAAACGACAGCCCTTACCAAAACCTAATAAATAAATTTTATAAAGTAAAATCTATTTTAATGGTTTCTCCTATGTGTTTAACCTACTATGACAGTGACGAGAAGAATAGCGACAATCGTTTTGAACTTGAGCACATTCAGCAGTATTAAAAACAGCAACCTCACACTCACATTGTGCATTGTGTGGTACGTCATTAAGCAACAATTACAACAATGAAAATGAGGAACTTGATATCACCTATATTTGATGATAACAAATAACTGATAGCAAAACCAAAAGGATCAGAGAAGAAATCAAATTCCATTTAGACAAAATAGAAAGAGAAAACTGCCATGGAAACCAACCTTGTCAATGAACATGTGATCATCAGGACATGTTAGATACTCTGAACTAAGAGCAGATATCAGTTCTTGAAGAATCATAGCAGTTGATTTTTCAGATGGACCACCGGTGACCAACTTATGACCTTCTTGAGAGCTTAATTCCTTTAACTTATGTTCTAGAAAAGCACCTAAAGCATCTTCTGTCAAGGGTAGAGGTCTTTGGAAATATTTCTTCATCTTATTATCACTGCTTGTGTCTTCCTTTCCAAAGGGTAGTACTATCTTTTGCTTAGAGGGGGAATTAAATGTAAATGAAACTGCCTCATTGACCTTATTGTCATTAACCTTATCTGGTTTTTGCAGACCACCTCGTTTAATTTTGGCAATAGAACTGTTTGGGGAGGAAGCATTGTAGTCCCTCCTTTTCCCCCCATGTGCATCAGAACTAAGATTTCTCTGTTTCACTGCAACCGAATTAACAGAAGCTGTGCCTTCAACTTGGGGGTTCCTTCTTTTCCTCTCTAATGTGCTTGCACGAGACAAGGAAACATCCTGTCTGCTACAAGATTTGCTCTCTAGGTCAAATTTGGAACTATCCACTTTAGTAGGTGACCGCATTCTGGTTCGACCACTCAGGCTTCTATTCAAAGCAACGAAGTCTTTAGTCCCATTCACAGTACTTGCAGCTGACGATACTCTCTTTACTTGCAGATTGCTTATTCTAGATCCAGAGGAAAATTTTTCACTGCTTAACATCTGTTCTTGTGTATGAGTTTTGTGTTTGAAAACAAAAGATGCCTCATCCTCTAGGGCTCTACACGGTTGGCTTGATAAATTCCATTTAGCAGGACCTTCACAAAACAAAGGCATTCTTCTGGTGGTTGATTCGTTACAAGACTGCGCATTACTTTTTCCCTCTTCTTGATTAACAAGAGTTCTAAGTTTCTTCTCCTGACTTCTCAGAAGAACTATATCATGTTCATGAAAGGGTGTGAATGACCTTCCCGTCTGTCCCGATATCATAGAGGAGGCAGTGAACACATCTGAAACAATAGGTTGAGGAACATCTGGCTGTGCCTTTATCTCTGGTCTGCAGTCAACAACAAGGAAATTACCGCAATTTTGGCAAGAAGTATGCCCCATCAAAGACTTGGCTATGCTGGCATCATAATAAGATTGATTTTGTATATCTGCTAACCTAGTTCCCACCTTTTCTGTCACAATGTCATTCTTAGGAGTATAAATGGAAGCTGAAGATGTAAGAGAACATTTGGCTCTGCTTGTAGCCTGAAGGCCAGGTTCCAAAATCTTAGTAGCTGCTCCTATTAACCTAGAGCTTCGAGATGCACTTTTTCCAGAAGCAATTCTTGGACTCTTCAAAGGTGAAGCAAACTTAGGATGATGATGATGATGATGATGATTTAGATGATAATTATACTTTCTTGCTCGTGACAAAACACTCTTAATTTGCAATGCCTCGGCTCCAAACCTAGTCACTGCTCTTCTCTCATATGTCCCCATTTTCTGAAGCTTCTGAGGTCTTGGATCATGATCCACTGCTTGCTTATCAACCTCATTACTATGATTACCCAAAGACTCCTTCTCCCCAATACCACAGGTATCAGAAAAGTGAGCTTGCTTGGACTTATCTTGAAGTGAAGCTGGAACAGCTTCTAGACCCATCAACCTAGCTACCAGACCCGGGGCTCGCATTTCATGCTTCTTCTCTACCTCTATAACACGGTTCCCACCCTTTTTAGCACTTGGGAATCCCCCATGGTTCTCATTAGCAATCTACAATTGAAGTATAATCACCATAACCAACAAAATAATAAAAAGTTAAGTATTTAAGTTCAACATCAAAGAAAACTAATTTTTTTATTAAAAAAAAGGCCTAATCCAAAGTTCCAAACCAACACAATGAATATAGTCTTACCAAGTGGAGCTTGGAATTTGGCATTTTCTCATCTGCTTTAAAATTCTTTGAAGAAGCTTGTTTTGCACGAGCTGGTATCCATTCAACACAAAAGACCAAACATCTTGTTAGACATATAAAAATAATAAAAGTCTTTCATCAGCTTTCACCAAAAGGTATCGGAAGAATATCAAGTGTCAATGTATATGCGTGTGACAAAGTTAGAGACACAAGAAAAAAAAATTGCAGTTCAAAACAACCAAAATGGACAATAACTTGCAATAATTCATAAAATACAAGCAAAATATACATACTTTGTGAAAGAAAATAAAGTCTACACACACGTGTCAAGGAAGGTTGTTCATGAAACATTTTCTAATATGTTATATGAGGAGAATACTAACCAGGAGGAAGAAGCTTCTTGGAGAAGAGCTTCTTCTTGGTTAATCTCCTATTCCAGTCAAAGAGCTGAAAGAAAATGCCAATGCAACCACCTGGTCTTTGATTCTTCTTCTTCTCAGTTATAGCCAAACAAGAAGAACCTTTCTCACTAGTAGTATCATTCATTTCTGCAACACTTTGCCAACAAAAACAACACTTCAAAAAATAAACCCAACAAAATTATCTGCTTCCTTTCATAATATACATATATTTCACTCCAAACAAAAACCACCCAAAAAATAAATATCTCTCTACATTATCCAAAACCCATTTTTGAACCTTCACTTGCAAATACTTATCTCACTCCAAATTCAAAACCCATCATTTTTTCCCACCCAAAAATGCACCAATGCTCTAACCTCAACAAAAGGAAACTTCTTCTTACACTAATACTTATCTCACTCCAAATTCAAAACCCATTATTTTTCCCACCCAAAAATGCACCAATGCTCTGACCTCAAGAAAAGGAAACTTCTTACAATAATAATGTCATACATACATACACTGTGTAATGTAAGAACAAGAACAAAAACCCTTATGGACCCACGAATTTCTGAAGCAAAAAACGACCCTTGAGGTGGAAAACGACGAGGACCCAGAAGTGAGAAGAAGCAGAAGAAAGAGACACAAGGAAAGAAGCAAGTGGGTGTGTACAAAAAGAAACTCAAAAGGAACGGTGCAAATCAGAAGCATCACAAGTCACTGGAAAAGAACACTACTTTGGATGAAACGACGTAGGTTTTGAGGAACCCGAGACAGAGATTGAAGCTCGAGGCTCTGCTATTGGCAGCAGAACAGAGCTTTTTTGGTTCTTCTGCAGTGATTGAGGATGGTCGAGGCGAGTGTGAGAGTGCTGAGACAACGGGCGCGTGAGCGTAGGTTGAGTTAAATGAGACAAAATACTGAAAATAGAGACCCACGCGCATCGGTGAAGCCAAAATCAAGTAACCAACCAACTACTAGTCAAGCATAAGTCAATATTATCTTCTATTAATTTAATGGCAACGATTTTGATTTGTTGTTATAATAATAACAAGATTTTATATTTTTTTTACCATATCTTTGATGCCGATTAATCTCCACCTTGTTTAATTGATGTTGTATCCTGATGTGTATTGTTGCCTTGATAATTGGCATGCTTACTGTTATTGTTATTGATGTTTATTTCATGAGTATGTTGTTTTGATGATGTTAACATGCTTGATAATACCTTGAGTGAATGTTCATGATGATGATGATGCTGTTATGATGATGATTTTGTTGTGCTATGAATGAGTGTGAGTTGTTGAGGATGTCAATGCCAACAATGATGTTTATAAGTCTTGATTAATTAATAGGGCTTGTTAATGATGTTAAAGACATTAAAATACGTTAACAATGATAAATGAGATTAAGGGATGTGTTCCCAGTTGTTCATAAGACATGAATATAGTATGAGAGACAATGTTATGCTAATAAGGCTTAGTTAAAGACCCTAGGATTGATTAGAGAGTGTTTTAGGGACGTTAATAACAAAGCTAGAAGTAAAGGGTTAATTCCCCATAATGTTAAGACATGAAGAACAATTAAGAATAATGAAGCTGATGATCAATAGTGTAGTTAAAGCCAATAGGTTTGATCCTTGAATGCCCTAGGAAACTTAGCGAGCATTGTTCAACCCTTCTGCCCATGAACAGTACGACCACGCTACATTGAGCACAGCCGTGCTCAATAGTCAGCACGACCGTGCTTGACCAATGGGGCCTCGATAGCCGAGTGGTCGAGGTGTCGAGCTCTGATGCTTATTGGCCAGAGTGTTAATAAATGTTTAAAGTTAAAAGATTAAAGACAATGTTATCTTTAGTGCTTGTTGGCCAAAGATGTTAAGCCATAGTAAATGGTGTTGATGGAGGTGGTGGATAGGCGATTGTCTGTTTGTTTGTATGCATCATCCATGAAGTTATTAGGGGGAGGTACGACAGTTGGGGAGGTCGTCCGAGAGTAAGGCGATCTGGCCGTCTGTGGTGATCTGGCCCCCTGTGGTGGCGCATCCGAGAGTATGGTGCATCGGCTTTCCAAGGGGTCCACCCAAGGTAAGGTGGATTGCCTCGACATTGGTGCTTATTGGCCAATGTGAAAATGTAACTCCAAAGTCGTACACCCGGTATAGATGAATCCACATGCATTCGAGGTAGTGAGTCGCATTGCATTATATAACTGATGTATGTGATGTGTTGTGATATACTTGTTGTGTTGGTACGATATATACTACGTTGCCTTGTTGTATGTTCATCTTGCCAACTATCCTGTTGCCGTTATGTTTACATTTATAGTTCTTACTCCCCGTCTTTTGTTGTTGCCTTGCATGTACCTTTTATGGTATGCAGAGGACGGTGAGCAACTTGCTGAAGAGTGACTCTGAGGAGCTGCTATTCGTAGTTAGGACATATGTTTAGTTTATGTTGTTTATCCAAATGTTTCGGACTATGGTTATACCAGCTCTGTAATATGACATCGGGGTTAGGTTTCATTATATCTTCTATTATGTTCCTTTAAACCATGTTAAGTTTATTTCCGCGTTATGAGATCTTGTTACAATGTGGTATCCTTTACCCGTTGGTTTTCTTTTATAATAAATGATATGTATGTGTTTATCTTATTTTCAAAATTAAATTATTTCCTTGTGTTATTGCTTTATAAATACATGCGGGGTAGAGGGAGTCACAAAAGGAAATCACTTTCTGAATATTGTTTCTAACGGATCAATTGATTGAAGGCTTAAATAGAGCAAACCATGAATATGAAGATGAGATATTATGCGCACATTCAATGAAGCATTGGCTCTGCTCATTAACTTCTTCATTCCTTCATTGATTATCTCTTCAATCATTTGATATTAATACGTAGTCTTTCGTTCTTCTATTTATTCCACTCTCTGACTAGAAAGACTAGAAAAGTTGTATTAATTGCACAAACTCTTTTACCTTTTATGTTTTGAGCCTAGAGAGGCTAGTGAGAAAAGAATACTTGTTTAAGAGTGAGCCTGGAGAGGCTAGGTGTGAAAAAAATACTTATGCTGTAATGTGATTAGTTATAGTGGAAATACTTAGTGCTGCCAAGGACTGGACGTAGCCCTGTTGATTTTAGGGTGAACCAGTATAAACCTCTTGAGTGATATTCCTTCCCTTAATCTCTTTATTTTATTAAAGAGTTTATTTGTTTCAGCTTTTAACCCGAGGATTTAAATTGTGAATATCAAATCATTTTAAGTCTTTCATTGCTTGTGTGTACGCTGTTTTAGAATTAGACGTTACCCGTCTAATAATTATTTCCTTACTTGTTTGCTTGTTGTGCCTGCAAAAACATTTTCAAAGAATTTGAAAAAGTTGTTAAATTATTTCGGTTGTTATCCGAGCTCAGCCTCTGGGTTGAGCACCTAACAATGTAGAGGAAAAGATCTTGAAAATGGCAGGTGAAGCTAGCTCAAGCAAAAACCATGCAGGAGAAGGAACCTCCATGTCTTGACCTCCACACTTCAATCGAGAAGATTTTATCTACTGGAAAGAAAAGATGAATTGGTTTCTACAATCCACCAACTCTGATATTTGGGATATCATTGAAGAAGGTCCCTATGCACCTAAAAATGACAAAGGAGCAGATATTCCAAAAGCAAACATGGCAACATAACAAAAGACAAATGACAACTGAATGCCAAAGCCATATATTCCATTATGCATGCTTTGAACAGAGAGGAATTTGAGAAAGTTTATGCTTGTGAATCTGCAAACGAAATGTGGGATTTACTAGCTGTTGCTCATGAAGGAACCAGCAAAGTAAAGGAGTCTAAAGTCAGCATGTTGGTCAGAAAATATGGACTCTTCAAAATGGAAGAAGAAGAAACCATTGGCCAGATGTATGGGAGATTTCAAACTATAACAAATGGGTTGAAGTCTCTGGGAAAATTATACAAAACTGAAGAGCAATATTCAAAAGATTCTTAGGAGTCTTCCAAAACAATAGGGACCTCTATTTACTGCTGTGTCATATGCCAAGGATCTGTCAACAATGAAGCTGGATGAGCTTCTTGGAACTCTTCAGATTCATGAACAAGAGCTACTCGAGGAAAACAATGGAAATAAGAACAAATCCATTTCTCTCAAGGCTGACAAAAGTCATCCAAGGGATTTATATCTAAAGCTCTCAAAGTTGCTCTTCAGAAGAATCTGATGAATCAAATGAGAATGATTCAGAAGATGATGATGATGATGAACTTTCTCTTCAAACCAGAAAGATGAAAAAGCTGTGGAAGAATAGAAACTTCAAAAAGGACAAACCCTTCAGGCGCTTCAGCAAAGAAAAATACAACAAAGATGGTGGATCTACTGACAAAAATGTCATTGTGTGCTATGAATGCAAAAACCTAGGACATATAAAAGCTGAATGCCCTCAACTCAAAAAGCAAGCTCCAAAAATGTTCATCAACAAAAAGAAGAAGGGAATGATAGCCACTTGGGTAGACTTGGATGAAAGCTCCACTGGAAGTGAAGGAGAGGAGCATGAAGCAAATCTCTATCTCATAGCTGATACAGATTCAGATTCTGACTTTGAGGTACAATCCGAACTTGAGAAATTGAGTGATGACTATGATGAACTTTTGGAAGAATCCAACTATTTAACTAAAGCTTTCAAA